>CAJDSM010040193.1:755-12579 GCA_903981925.1 Ostrea lurida
TCATACCATATTTGAAAAGAATTGGACCGGTAGTTATCAAGAAGGTTACCAAAAAATCGTACGTGGATTGAAAATTAAAGATGGGAAAACATGTTTACACATCAGGTGCATAAGATTAGCCATCCGTTGTCTACAGATACACCCGCCGTAAATCACTCAATCTGCAGTCAACATTCTTGCATGAAGAACGGCATAACATTAGATATGAGACACGCTAGACAACATTTGGCCCATTAGAATGTTGCATTGGTAAATTAAATCATCATAACGAAGATAGAAAGTTTGAAACTCTGCCTTTAAATGAGACTGCTCAAAGTCCTAAAGCATCAACCTGTTTGTCAGTAGGTTATGATAATCTAAAAACAAATAAACTCTTGCGAAACTTACTGAAACGACAGAAAACCTACCAAAAGGAAACAAACAAGAACCGAGGAGATTGCACAAGCAAATTCTTTAATTAAATTAGCAATATCTTGTAATATTGGTGAACATTTATGTCCTTGTAAAATGTTTCACATGTCGATGGAATATGTCAATGTGTTAGGGAGCCATTATTGTTATCTTACACATATCGATTATGCCAGTAAAGTTTTGTTTAAAGCAGATATCTCACTTGATTCTGAACACAAACAGTTTCCAACATTCCCCTCATTTTATTGAAACATGGTTACTCCTTCTAGGTGCCTGACCCCACATCTGGTGTGTTCAGAGGTCTGTGTTTGCCAAATTCTTGTTTTATATTATATTTGGGACTTACGGGATTGATCACTGTTCGTTATCTTTGCCTTTAACTTTAAACAAAACATGACACGATCCTTGTCCACATAACAAAGGACTGTGAGTGTTGTATCTTACATGGAACTCAACAACTGGTATTCAAAAGTTTGCTGACCATCAGCAATATTTTAATCAAACATTTTAAACAATAAAGATGAAATTTGCCTTTAATATAGTTAAAACGTTTCTATTTCCCTTTAACTAATGCATATCTAATGATCAGTTAATGTCCTGGCATTTGTTATCAAATGAGATGCAACACCCAAAAATTAACCGAACACAACTCACAACTGAATACTTTGTGAATGTTTTTCGCGTCCTGTTTTAAACATGCTATCACTTGTAAATCAATTCATATGTAAACGAAAACATAACACAAGCCAAACAATTGTGACTGATGTATCGATCAACTATTATTTTGTATTTTGTTGGGAACTTACAAGATTATTTGCCTTTTCGTTTATAAAATCAATTATGTGATCAATCCACTTCGAATTCATAGTTCAGATCATGTTATTAATATAAATCATATACGGTACCAATTTTGATGCACCAGATGCGCATTTCGACAAATTATGTCTTTTCAGTGATGCTCAAACCGAAATGTTGAATTTCTAATTTTAACACTGCAATTAAAAAATTCCGTATTTCAAGCTAGTAACATTGTAGTAGCAACTGGGCTGTAGAGACACTCGCACTTTTGTCTTGGTTAATGACAATTTGTAACACATTTATTATGGTCGTTATTGCAATTTGGTTTGCCAATATGACCTATCATTGAGTCAAATGCTGTCTGATGTGTTTCATAACCATTGTTAAGCCGTTTTTCACACACTGATTTGACTACGGACTGTTCCGTTTACCTGATCAAGACTATGGGCTCACGGCGGGTGTGACCGGTCAACAGGGGATGCTTACTCCTCCTAGGCACCTGATCCCACCTCTGGTGTGTCCAGGGGTCCGTGATTGCCCAACTCTTGTTTTTGTATTATATTTAGGACTTACGAGATTGATCACTGTTCGTTATCTTTGCCTTTACATTTAACATTTATTGTGCTTTATTTACAGTAAAGGATAAAATAAAGGAACAGGAAATTGATTTCCTGTTACATATGTCTGCAGAGCATGAGAAGTATCGCAGTGGAATAGCACAGATCTGTAAGTATACGATGAGACTTAGACCTATTATTGATTATTAGCAGCAGTGAATCACGTCACCAAAGTCGCCTTACTGCTTTCGACAAATTTTATTTTGCTGCTACAATAGTCTATCCCCGATAGTACGAATCAAAAACATTTTGTACATCAAAATAAGCAATGTTTAAATCTCTGATTTATTTATACCTAAAGTGAAAAACATTACGCTTCACAATTTTGTAGTGAAAGTTCCAGTAGAACTCCTGACAAGGTTAAAGGGCATTGAACCTTGTGTGGAATTAACAGGAGCACATGTTGATAGTGTAGCTGCGGGGGATGGTGGTGGTTGGCTTCGGGGGGGGACCAACTCTGGTGAGAATAGATTGGGGCGATGCTCTATTCGAGGTATCAAAAGACCGAATGAGGGTTGAGGTGCAGTACAATTTTTTTTGGTTGGACGAGAACGGATAACCATTTTTTGGAGGTGAGATAATGTTATTCGTTTTTCTTTTCTAAGATTCTGCATTATGAGGCTAAAGTTTAGTTGCATGGATGTCGTCACAGTGTAATTGACGTTATTGAAAGTCATATCAAGTTATGACGGTGTAATAGGTAAAGATGGTTTGTTTCCGTCTTTAGAATC
Source organism: Ostrea lurida (assembly GCA_903981925.1). Classification (NCBI taxonomy): domain Eukaryota; kingdom Metazoa; phylum Mollusca; class Bivalvia; order Ostreida; family Ostreidae; genus Ostrea; species Ostrea lurida. The sequence goes on from CAJDSM010040193.1 coordinate 3,313, forward strand.
GGGACGGGTTTGTTTATTTATCAAGCTAGTCATTATTTTTTTTGTCATAACTGCAAAGTCTTTATTCAGATAATTTATTTATGTGCACATAAAATATAATAATGTAGATTTCAGAAATTTTTTGTTATCAAAGGAGACAAAGTCAAATTTCAGCCAAAAGTATGTAATATATAGCAGCTATTGTGCAAATATCATGTTGGGACTTTAATTAATTCATTTTTTGTCACCTTGAAATTAAGAAACAAAGTACTGATTAATTAAGCAGTATGGAGTGTTTATGCTGCATGTAAGTTGGTTTGCCTAACTAGAACTATGTGATTTCTATTAAAAGAAGTTTCAGTAAGGGGGCATAATTGTTTTGGATCAGCATAAACTGGTAGTTTTTGTGACTTGTCTTGTTTCTTCTCATTAGTTTTGTTTTTAGCACAATTACATGGGGGAGAAAGTTTAAAATCAGCTCGAAAAGGCTGATTTATTTTTTTTGTATTTTCTTTTGCATCTTGTATAAGATATTTCTTGTGAGTCATTGGTATAATTTTTTTGAGAAGTTGTTAGGTCAAGTTATGTGTTCATTTTTTACCATAACAAAAGGTAAAGAAATTTTCACAATTCTTGTTAAATAGCAAGAAGGGGGTTTATTGTTGGGCGGACTTTTTACTGTGAAATCGCTAAAATTGTTCTTTTTATCTGTTAAACATTCAAAAAGGCGAAGTTAACCATATGGTGTTAATGATTTAGAAAAAAAATTCCCATAATGTGACTTTTTTTTAAAGAAGTGAAGGTGTATGATTGTTTATGGTTGTTAAGAAATGTGTTCAGTGGGCTATTTTCTGTCGGGTCTATCTTTATGTATTTTGCTTTATTTGACTGGTGTTTCCAGCTGACAACGAGCTAGGAGAAGTTATTTTTATATAGGATGTATTTTAATACTAGTTAGGCCTACTTGAAGAAAACAAAATGTAACTGATGTAGTGAGTATCAAACTACCGTTTCCAGCAAAATTTTTTTGGGTCCTTAAGATATATCAGTGGTTAATTTGTTAAATGATGACATGTCAATTACATTTGGTTTTGGTTCTTCGTAGGTTTTGGGCTTGCTTTGGTGCTGGGTTTAGAGGGCAATTCTCATAGGATATATGATGACAAAGATGGATAGTGTTTATTTCATTTATCTAGGTAAGAATCAATGGGATTGTGGAGAATGTATAGTAGCGAATGTTGTGAGGTGAATTATGAGTGAAGACGTGTTATATTGTGAGATTGATTGTAGTGGAACATGAATAGCGAGTGAACAGCATTTGCAGAGAAGAGAGATAAATTGGGAGGATGTTAGTGATTTGGGAGGTTTGGGAGTGGAGGAGTAGATATAGTAGTCAAGACCTGTCATCAATGTGTTGAACGTTCTAAACAAAACTGATACTGAAATTACGAGCAACTTGCTTTCCTCCTTCCCCAACAGAAGGCCAATCCTAGCTAAATACGAAGAAAATAAATATGATTTTACGTTTCCAGATCGATACCATGCGTTCCTCTTGGAATGACAGATGATATTCCTAGTGAAAGTCGAAACAAACTCAATACAGTTAAAATCCGATGAGCATCCGATCATAGACTGAGTTACAGGAATGGTGTGACTAAACGGATGAAGCGTAACGGAAGACCTTTGGTATAGTCGATGGCGGAGAGCTGAAGAATCCCTACATAGAAAATGTCAGTGATAAACTCAGTAAAGATGCAATCAGATGTTATGCTGGAATATTGGTGGACAATGGTGCTTATTACGCTGATATCTATATTAGTCAGGTGTCTCATTGAATTCAGTCTAGGACTTTTTACATGCTAGTTGAGAGATACTGCTAAGGAATAGAAGAGACCAGACAAGCTGTTCCAAATGGACGGCTCATATCAGTAACTGACCTACCAAAGGTATGCATTATATATGTTATATACATTGGCAGTATCACTGTTATTTTTATGTCTCGATCAACTGATTGGATACGCTGAACTGTGTATGGTCGTAGATATTAAATTCTAGTAGGCTTACTGCTGTTAATTTTACATTGTACTACAGGAATAGTCTTGAATGAATAGGCAGATAGCATCAGTGAGTTAAACGGACGTGCTATACTGTCGTTTTCTTGTATTCCTTCTATAAGAAACTAAGTATTTATTGAGATTACAGTTAATCCGTGGCTTGGGTTCAATCCACCCTACTCTTGCGAAACAGCTCCAGTCATTTTTGTTAAGTGATCACATCTCAAGAAGGAAAAGAAAGGTTAGTAATCGGTTTCTGTTGCTTATCATTCAAAGATTGACAGTAGGCAGGCGTAGTAATAGGGTAGTGTATGGTCTTCTGTGTAGCGTAAATTGCAATTGATGATTAGATGCAAAATTGACATTTGTATTATGCTTTTTTTGGGTTTAGCAACAATGACTTTAGAAAATGGTCCTTCGCGTAACAATTTCAATAATGAACTATAGATAATACTCTGCAATTTAGCAAAAATATAGTTTATCTAACCCAGTTGGCGTAATGAACTTCCTTCTTGAGCTGAGTTTTATAAGACTCTTCAGAATGCAACTGGTTCCATTCGTTAATGCGGCATGTTGTCTTAAAGTGTCTTTATTTTGGTTACACTGAATATCATGGACTAACAGTCTGATCTTGCTTATGATATAAAATAATATACGTGTACGCGAATATTTTATGCACATCAGTCATGTGCATTTCGACAAAAATTTTTTGGTATCTTAGTGAACATGCACAAACCTAGAAGGAATATAAAATATGAAACAAATGTCACCAAGAGGGTTGAAATTAGTCCGAATTACATGAAGGTAAAAACTTTATCAAAGAGTGATCAATGTTGCAGTGACAAAGATTTGGGGCCTAAAAACTATTGATTAGGATCAGAGAGCTATGCTGAGGGAGATGATCCTACATTTTAATCGATGAATTTTCTATTTGTAATGTGAAGATTAAACTGCTCGTATTTCAAGCTTGTAACATATTAGAGATAGCAACTGGGCTGTAAGAAGCTCTCTGGGATAGTATCAGTTCCACAGCAGAGCGCTCGACCAGGGGTCGAAACCAGGGTCTGTCTGGTATGTGAAAACTTATTAACAATGGTTTGAAAATTATGAGGAGTTTAGCATGGATCTTAACATATGTCAGAAGCCAACCGCCACGATGTATTTGAATTATGAGTGTGTAAAGTTTGGTTTTTGCGATTTGCTTGAGGCCACTTTCACATTTACATACGTGGCAGGAGTTCAACTACTGAGTGCCGGGCTAGTTGATTGGCTACCGGGTTGGAACTCTAATTTTTTTTTCATTTAAAAAGTTATTTGGATTGTGTCGTCAAATTACAAAAAGGCGAAGTTAACATTTGTGTCAACGTATCATAATTCCAAACAACCTCTTGAATACTTAATTTCGAGTAATAGGGCAACACTGGGACCTTAATCATAAGCAAGGTACGATCAGCTAGTGCCATGTAGGAGTAAGCATCTATGCTGACCGGTTACACAGCGCTGAGCCTTTAGTTAATAAAGTAAGGGTTGATGAGTGGAATTTTCAGGATGATTTGATTATGATTTTGTCTACACGAGCGTGTGGGTGATAGTAGCTGTGTAGGTATGGTATATTGTCGAAGGTAATGTGATTGACACTGGGTTGTCTGAGTACAAATTTTGGTGAATCGTAGTTGGGATGACTGTGTGGATGGAGGACTAGTCTTAGTGGTGGTGATCGTTTGGAATAGTTTTAGGATCAAAGTATAGTTGTTTGGATGTTTGAGTAGAGGGTTGATAGTGAAATCTGAGATGTTGTTGAGGTCGAGAACTAAGACTGAGGAGGATTATGGAGAGTGGCTGTGTAAAGATGTAATCTATAGAATGAGCTAGAAGTAACTAATGTAGAGTATCTGTAAGAGTCGGTGGAGCTTGGTTAGATCAGATGGAGGAGATAGAAGGAAGAGTGTATTCAGGCTGGATGTTTGTGTGGGGAGGTTTAGTTATTACTCGGACCTTTGGAAGGTCTATAGGGAGATAGTAGGGATTCGGATATGATGTAGAGAACGATGGATGGTGATAGTTGGATGGTTTAGTATTACCAGGGAAGTATATTCATTCTGGTTAAGATAAGGATAGCGAATTCGGATATTATAGAGAATTGCCTCTGAAGTTTGAGTAGTATTGAGAGCAATAATTCGGTATGACGCGAGGTTGTTAATGTTAGTCATAAAGGCTTGACTATATGTTCGTTTGTGTCTCGATTTGTCAGAGTGATAAGTAAGAAAAAAAGTGAAATTGAGAGTACATAAGGTAAGGTAGATACAGTGATATGGGAAGTGTTTCAATGTCCAAAGTATATTGAAATAGGGTTCTAATGTGAAAATATTAGATAACATAGTATGGCTTTTGCAGAGATAACACAGTATTCTGTGTATAGCGTTATAATTGAGTGAAGTAGGATAGTAGTAGTTAGAGCGATTATATAGAAATGAAGAGCAGAATTCTTTATATGATCATATATAATTTTTTCAGAAAGGAGGGGTGCTCCTGTTGAACAACGTCTTGGAGGTGGGTAGGAGTATGGATAATGGATGTTAAACGCCTTGATGTGAAGCGTAGGTAACGATTATAATTGATACGATTGTAAGGATATGGTTAGAGAGCGGTATTGAAAGGACTTAGTCGTTAGGTGGTGAGGAGGTTATAGATTATAGAGTTTAGGGTGTGATGAGTGGACGTGTGGATCCTGTGAGAGTCGTACTGTAGTGAATGAATTATCTGATTGATTATGTGCTGAGTGCGTTAAGCTCATGAGAAAAAATTGCAGTAGAGAGTCTGACAAATATATTGAAGACTGTAAAATAAGCTGATTTAATGTGTCGTCAGAGTCAGCATTGGGGTTGATCTACTTCCAAGTTGGTTATTACTAGAAGTTTTTTGATGGGATAAAGGGAAATGGTTTGAAAAGAGATTCCTTTGGGGAGATTGCAATTCCGCTAAGTAACAAATTAAGAAATATAAGCAGAGGTAATGACAGTGAGATCGTTTAATGAATTGGCTTTCTTTACCATTTCCGGTTCTTTCTTGAATAGTACGGGTTTTGTGGATGCTTCAAACCATATAACAGAGTGAAGATTCATGAAAATGATAATGATAGATTTATAGAGAGATGGAAAAGTTCAACGAAAATGGGTTTTGTAAAGAATAGTGAGGAGATCTGGAGGGAGTGCCGTATAGTATTCGTAGTTCATCGCGTGAGAGTATTACTCTCTAAATTTTCCCTCGGGATCATATTGGGAGTCAGTGGGTTCGAGGATTGATTTCATAGATAAACAAGGAAATATAGTTGAGAATAATTCAGTAGCTAATGACTCTGATATAGAGCTAAATTAATTGAGAAAGGAGGAATGGAAAAAGTAAGAAATATTTATGGTTCTTGTGTACTAGGAATTCAAACAAAGATATGAGAAGTAGAGGGTGTTTGAGATCTCCTTTGATGTGTCTGTTGTGTGCTTAGTGTCATTGAGTTCAGTATTGGTGTTTAGAATAGACTATTGAAGGAAAGGGGTGACGTGTGGTGTTCTGTTAGTTTCACACAAATGTTTATGGAGTGGTTTTATCAATTGTGTTCTGTTCTTGTCCATGATGTCTGTCTGAGTATGGATATCCTACTCGAGCTAGGATGGGTGAGTTGATTTGTTGACAACGTTTAATTGTATAATCATCAAGGAGATGCATCGCAATGAAAAGGCACGAGATGATTGGTTGTGTGTTTGAGAGATATTCGGACAGTGCTGCTTCGCTATATAATAGGGAGCTTAAAGACACATAAAAGACGAAAGACCTGGATTCTGTTGGTTCGATATGTTTTCCACATGATATGGTTGATAGGTACATATTGAGAAAACAGACGCAATGGTATGTATCCGAATTAGTACTAAGATTCCTATGGTATGTACGTGTAGATAATGACAAGGGGAATATGTTTATGGCTGCATAAGGTTCGAAGCTAGAATTTCACTAAAACGTGTTATTCAACTGAATAAAAAACACGGGGATTATACGGTCTTTCTCTCGCACATCAAGTTAGTCAAAGGTAAAACGCGGTTCACATCACGCTTCAATAAGATTTGTGACTTCGCCTCACAGCTTTTGAGAAAGATACTAAGCTAAGAAGAATCCGTGACTCATAAAACAATGTAATTTTGGGGAACTTTTACGTTGTTTCATTGGTTTCGCGAGAACAGGTGCCGTTTGGTTGACCTTACACTCGTTTGGAGATATTCTCAGACGGTTGTGGTTTCATTAAAACAAGATCGTGCATTCGATGATTTATTGATAGTATAACTCGTGGATTTGGTATGAGGTTACCTTGTAGATGTAATTTGGGAAACACGAGTTGGTTGGGTTCATATTTCTGGATGGTTCTAGGTTTAGGCGTTATTGTTTGGACGCTGAATTATTTTCGAATCGCTGTAGAGAAGTTTCGACTCTATTTGGTGAGATGTGTTTCTTCGTATTTTATCTGGCAGACTTATTTTTATATGGCAATATTATAATGATGAGCTTATTGATCAGTTTTTACTCGATAGAAAGTTAGATTATAGTGATATCTGTATTTTATGATAATGTTATAAGCTAGTTGTATGAGTTGAATTTTTGTAAATTTGGTTGAGATTATAATAAAATTAATTAGTTAGTATGTTTACGATCAATTAGGTTTAGTATGGAATAGATAAATTATAAAGAGTTATGAAAAATAAAGATAAGGATTCATAAGCCATACTGTACCTTTGAAATAAATAATGGAGTAAAATAGAAAATAAAGGATTTATACTTGAAATCAAGAGCGTCTGTTGAAGGACATATGAATTGGATCTTGGCAATTGATCGGCGTTTTTTAACGATTTAGAGCGCGAAAGGAATTTGGGTGGAGACATAGCTTCAACAGTCTACAGTACGGGATAAAGTTGAGCAGTAGTGATGTTATTTGAGTGACATATTCATGTATGTTGATCACATTTGATAATTGTATTACTAGTTTGATAAGTATATGTTTTTTTTATGGTTTTGATCTTTTTGTTTGATTTTTTTTTTGTTTCAGTTTTTTGGGTTTATGATTTATGATTTTCTGTAATGGGTTATTGGTCTGATCTATATTAATTTATTAGTTATGCTGGATCGCTGAGTTTTGTTTTAGTGGGTTTAGAGTCTAGATACCTTTACAGATGTAATTTAAAGGCTCGGGGACATGTCCCCGTTCGGGTACAAAGGCGAGTTTAAATTGTGGGTCAAATCGTATCATAATCCAAAAAAACATAATACAGTAAATCGAGTGTAGGGACAGTGATCCGCAAGGAAGGGTAGGTTCAGGTGCTGGAGGAGTAAGTATTCTCTGCTGACGGGTAGAACCCCGTGAGCCTTATAATTGGAAATAATGAGGGTAGACTAGAGCAGATTATTTGGCTTAATAGGTATTGTGTAAGATAAGTGAAGAATGATATATGATGAGGTGTTAGTGTTTTTAGAAATTGCACGAAATAAAATTAAAATTGCCGATGTAGTTTGGTGGATGTGTAGTGCTATTTGATTATATGTTAGCTGACAAGCGCTACCTAGGATCTGTGAAAGGGAATACGTTAGTGGGAGAATAGATATTTACTTGGATTAGTAGTTTTTGTATCGGATTCTGTTATTCGGGAAGATATTGTCGAACATGTGGTACAGAGTTTGGGAATTTTGTAAGTTTGTTGGTTAATATTGATGTAAAGGATAGATAATTTTCTGTGGTCAATTTTTAAGTCTTTGAAACTGAGAGAAACATAGAATTGGGAAACCATTGGGTTTAAATAAGCAGGTTGGACGGGTGTGGCTAGAGTTCAGCATCCCTGTGCAGCTGTATTTTTGAGACTATCGTGTGGACGTATAGTTGAATCAGTGTTCAGAGATAAGTCAAGTTTTTAAATATGTAACTGACCCGCGACCGTAAAAATGGGTATTAGAAATGTAGAAGAAATAAATAGCGGTAATGAGTGGTTGTAGAGACAGTGACCTGCCATACAAACATCAAGCGTTTGTTGATGCTGTCTGAGTCGATGGATCACGGAATGTAGGGGTTCGTTGACTCGTAGTTGGGGAGTGAAATTTCGATTCATAGTAAAGAAGACATAATCAATAGATTTTCGGGGCTGAAAATAAAGATTGTTGGGCACAGAGACCGTTGTGGAATTTTTATAGCGTATATGATCGTCGATTGACTAGTTAACATTGGACCGAAGACTTTTGGGGGTGAGATAGAGTCAATAGAGTATTAGTTTCACAATTTCTGTATAATGATAAATGATTATGCCAATATCTTTAAAGTCCGACTGAATATGCAGCTTGAGCGAATCGAAGGAAGTTAGGGTTTAAAGAGTTCAATTAGTGTCGGGTTGTCTTACGGCATCAAAATGGTCCAGGTCAAATTTCCACCGCATTTTTCTCCTTATTGGCGATATTTAGAATAGACATATTGGAACAGTTGTTTGTCTAACAGTAGTAAAATTCGAGAATCACTTGGAATCGTAGAGGTTGTGGTCGCGTTCATAGTATTTTATGTATTGTGGCTAGGCGGATTATATTTTGTGGTTACAAAAAAAGAAGTAAGAGCGTTGCTATCTTGTTGATGAGAGAGAGTTCTATAAGATAAGCACTGTATTGGAAATGGTGGTTTAATTGTCGATCGAACAAATGTTTTGGATTGGTAGGGGGGATGCACATGGAATTTCATGTGAAATTACTACTCTGTGGGTGTTTGTCAATGTTCAGGGATCTGTGAGTCTGTGTGGCGGATATGTATGCGGCAAAGTACAAATTGGACGAAATTTTTCAAAAAGTGCTTCTGGTGAATTTTTGCGTATGTGTGGCAAATGAGTCTAATCAGAGTTTTTCGATAGACGAGAAAGAGCTTGGTTGCGTTGATCGGTAAGAAGAGAATGGTTAAGAAGTTGCGCAGTGGGCTAGCTGTAGATTAACGGCTAAGATTGGTTGTGCTGGAGTGAATTTTACAAATGGTCGTTATGCACAAGGGGCCGCGCTCATTGTGCAGCAAACAGAGTCATTGTTGCTGAACTTGTAGATAGGGTCATGGATTTAGATTGGCTAATATTTGCTCTGTCTTGGTTAAAATGGGCATGTTGATGTGGGGGTTTCAAAACGGTAGTTTGAAAAGTTTACAAGATCGAGGCAAGTAGGCTCCTGTGAATGTGGCGGC
>CAJDSM010040194.1:0-25161 GCA_903981925.1 Ostrea lurida
TTTAAATCAAAATAAATAAATCTGTACATTGATTTGTTACTTATACCCCATTCTAGGATATTGAAGGGTGGTTAGAATGTAAGTGTATGGAGGGCATCAATGTCTAGTGGACTTATGGCTATTCGTGAGTTTAAACAAGAAGTCAATTATCCACTTATGGTGGTAGATTCTCGAACACGCGAACGTCTCAATTTTTTGACACGAAATATCACTCATTCGCCATTATTATAAAATACAGCACATTTAATTTATCTTGAAACCATCATGATAATTCTTTACTCTTTCTTGTGTCATAATAAGCACGTATTTTAGTCATAACTATGCCATCATTTACCTAATTCGATCTGGAGATAATCTCGTATACTATCTTTATAATTGCTGCTCTAAAGTTCCATTTTAAGATTTTGGCAAGTAGGTAAGCAATATGACTCACTATGAATATATAGTTCATGAGTTACACAAATATTTTTTATATACGAGAGAAATTAGACGTAATCACATACGGATAACAAGGTTATCTCCCTAAATGAAATAGTTCTTCTTCCCATTTTATAAGACTTACTGTAAAAAATTACTGACTATGAATTGTATACGAGTAGTGTATACACATATTGATATTGTTTTATAGTTCAAATATAGCGTACCACATTTTATATCACTCATCCGACTGGAGTTTATTTACGTATACTAATCGATGTATAGTGCATAGAAGAGTATCATCTATTTATTACCTACAATAACAACAAGTATTTAGACTATCGTATTCCCAATTCTCAATAGCACTATATCCTGCTACACATAGTGAAGACAGACATCAATTATGTTCTATCTCGTCGGTGGGGAGATGAGTGGGATGTATGTATCCTTGTATTACACTATTTTTTTTGCTTAATACACCGGAAGGCTCTCCAATCCAAAAATTGGGAGTTGTAAAATGACATAAAAAATATATTCACTATTAGGGTATATAGTTTAAACCATTTTTAAGTGGCAAAAAAAGGTGACTGTTGTTTCCAAAAACATTGGTACGTTCATCTGCAGCAAGCCTCATCAGAGAATATGATCACACAATCTCCCATTTACCTATTTTATGCTCAGTAGTACTCCAGTTAGAGATATCTCATATATCCTGATAATAAAAGACAAAAATACGATTTTACATGTAGAGTTGATATCAAATTTGAATAAGAGAGCAAACTTTGGATTTCCATTATAACATCGTGCACATACCACGTTAAGAATCGCCACTGTTAATAAGTGAGTTTTCTGCAAAAAATGGTCGTTCATCCTCGTCAGTATGCAAATAAGTAAGCACAGATGAAAGCCGGGCCTATACTTCTCTGAGATAGTATGAACAACCCGACATATTTCTGTTATAATGTAATACTTCGTAAGTACACTTAATAAGTGTTTTTGTTTCCGTCATGAGTTGACCATAATATTTAGACGGCACAGTATGAAAAAAGTTATTCATTTGCAATATCGCTAAAATCTGGAAAGAGTAACGTTTGAGCCATTAAGTATGTGCAGTTAAAAGAATCCATGTGATGCACGGCAAATCAACTCGGATTCGCGTTTTCACAGAATGGCACCGATGCGACAATGTAGTCCATGGTCAATTAGACTAAACGTACATAAAATGTACGCTTGAGGAGAATCATGTAGTGTACCTTATATTCACATTACTAACGTGCGCACAAATAGATTCTATCTAAAATCGGACCATCTGATATGACTCCAATACTTTTAGCTATTCTCGTAAAATTATATCTAAATACGGTGTTATATTGATTTACCGGAGCAGGCAAAAATTGAGGTGGTGTTTAAGGATTCTAAAACTATCGAAAGAGAGGTATACTCTATATTTATTGAATAAAGTAGCATAACTATTTTCTGTTAATTCTGAATTTTTATTCATCGGTGGGATTGTCTATTTATAGAGGTAGTTTAACGAGTGTAAAGATCATAAGGTAATCCGCTAAGAAGAATAAGTTAAGGATAATTTAGGTAATTCAAATTAGAGTATCAGCATAAATGTGTAGTTAATGGACATATTGCTTTAGGTCCAATTGAAAAAATAAATAAATATAAAAGAGTATGTATAGACCGTTTTGCTACCCTATAAAACCCTTACGTGGTCAAAGTGAGCTTATAATATCTATCCACCTGATCAGACCCAAATGTCGAGAATAGTACAGAAAAATATTATTGAGAGGAATATTAAAAAGACAGAGGCATGTGGGGATTGTCTTTTTTAAATAATAACGTAAAATAGATAAAAGTGTATGTCATAGTAAACAGTCAGTAGGTTATTTTCAGATTTGAGAGATTTGGCATGCTACTGGTAGTTTAATACATCAGCAGTAGAAATTAAAAATGTAGGACGAAGTATGAGCAGTAGTATTCTAAAATACTTAACTACATCTTAGTGTTACTGAACGTAATTCACAGCAGGTTATAGTCGTATTAGGCTATATGCCGTCGCCAATACAACTAACTAACCACAAAATAGTATGAGCAGTTTTGCTGATAGAGTTTCTCATTTTTTATTAGTTTGCAAAACCTACGTAAGCTCTTGTTAGACATGGTAAAAGAATTATGGAATGAAAGAAATATATCTCTCCGTCTTAGACTCTTTATGCTTTGGGTAAGATATTTAATATACATTTCATTACAAGCCCTATTTATCGTAACCCAACAAGAAAAATATTGTAATTTGTAGATCATTTCAGATTCTTAAATTATAAATATTCTATGGGTAAGTTAAATATCATTTCTCTATGTCATGAATAACAATTTAATAATAATATTCTCCTATTGAGAAATATTTTGGGGTAAATAATGGGACATAGTTACTAAAATAAGAATATATCTAGATTTGAGATTCATCTAATCAATTTAATCAAAAAATGTGCGATATATCGAAATTACATATGTACCCAATTAACGTAAATTATGTCAACAAATTAGATCTCTGCGACATATAAGAGTATTCTCTAGTAACCGTATAAATATCTCTTAAGTTCAGTAGACTTAAAGGCAGGTACGATACTACTACATCTTGAAAGGCATGTAGTGTGACATCTTATCTAGGCTATCGTGCACAACTGCATTTGTATGATTGTACACTCTATTTTTTACGTTATAGAATTGTATGTATATGTGAATTTTAGGATGGTGTACTGGTGTGACAGGATAAATGTAGTTCACTTACGCCTCGTAACACACTGACTGAATTAAGCGATTCACATCTAACAGTGTGGATATTGCTCATCTCAGATTTAAGTTGCTCACATTCGATATGATGTACTCCCCCTCTCAATGGCGAGTGTTGTAACATGAATGCCAGTAACATAGTTGCTATAATTTGAAGTTCGAGCAGCTGACCATTCTATAAAAAGTAGAGTAGGGACCGAGAATTCACCTACAGTAAGATATTTTTAGTCACTGAATAATAACACCAGTGAATGTACAAACGTAAATGCGAAACATTTCAGGCCTCAGTGAACCATCTAACTATGAAGACACAACCACTCGAGATTTTCTAATAGGACTGATAAGATTGATGTTCAATGTGTAATCGCCATGTCAAATGACATTTAGTTAATTGCGAGAGATATACGCAAGGAGTGCTTTGGAGATATTGATTCAATCATTAAAAACGGAGGTGGATGCCTCATGATGACATGGAACACCAGCACCGGACATTTGGCTCTCCGTAAACTAGACCACTTAACGTCGAAAAAAAGTCACACATGAAATGCTAAGCAACGTACCCTTCAAACTGGCAACTTTTTGATGTAACGTAAGATCTCAAATAAAGATTTAGAACTATTTTTTCTCCAACCAGGAAGCGATAAAAGAACAAATCATATATTAATATCAATCAATATCTTCATTTTGTCATGCGGCGACGTGAATGCCTAGAGGTGTTGTAGATCTGCCATTTTTAGCAGCTGTATGAGAGCTGATTGCATCGATTTGAATTTTTCCACTGGGTAAATCTAACTAATTTGCTATAACTCACTTGTTATAATTTCAAGAGCGTAGGATATAGCACCTGCATAATTGAAGTTAGAATTACGGTTACGTAACTCCTGTGAACATGTTATAAAAAAGTAATATAATTTTCATTAAATTATGTTATTTTATATTATCTACAAACTTACATGCGTATACAGGTAAGGGAGAAATGCAACACCAGACAGGAATTCGAACCCGGGTCCTACAGAATATCCCTAATTAATAAGCTCGAGTCGTGAATTACTGTGTCTATAACTTGGCCCTCGGCGACTAACTCGACCCAGCTTTGACCGTTTGTACAGATACTTACACTCTCTATGTCTGCTTAAAAATTTAGTAACTTCATAAGGGATAGCACAACTCCAATTCTCTATTGCCCCTGGCCATGTTACCTTATTTTCCACATGCAATATTAACCAGGATGTCAATTAGGATATATATATGTAAACAAGAAGTGGAGAAAATTGGAGTCAACAGTACCAAAGACGGGATACTATCTCAGTGCTACAATTAGGTGAAAGGAAAGTCAAGTCTGATCGTATGCCTTTATTCTAAACGTATCTAGTTTATTTGTTCTCGCAAGCCGATGTGCAATATCGAGGGGGCACGACTACGTTCAATAGAAATGCTGATCGATAAATGTAATAGATGGATCTCAAACATATATGTGAAGTTGTGCAACAACCTGATGCCCATTTTAAGTCGCTCTTGCGACAGGCAGCGGGTATACATCAGTAGGACCTAAATTTATGAAAGGGGAATACTTCGGACACTACACATCACCGGAAGTATTCGCAACCTTAGTGAAGATAATAAATCAGAAGGATATGCCTAGTATTGCTCTTTACGCATAAATCCCACTCAGCATTTAGAAGATGGAATGATAATTGAGCCGGTACCCGCTTCTGATAATGGAGTTCCGTCGAAAAAGGAATGTCACCCGATGCCGCTGAACACGCGGTCAGTGGATGGGCTACTAGACTAAACACACACTTTTTCTTTGCATTATCGTTTGGCCCTTGGGACCGTTAAGGTTGACAAGAGGTCATTGTTCATCACCTACGAAATGTTAGGCGATCTCCTAAAATAGTTGAAATTTTTATATAAAATTATTCCTCTTGACGGGCAGAGTAAAACAAAAGTACTCAATAATAAGCCCATTGTTCAAAACGAATTCTGGAAAATACAGTAACTAGTCTAACAATGACTTATGTCCCACGGTCCAAGGTTAGGCCATAGGTCAATGAATTATACAGACAGCGTTTATACACAAATTCTAAGTTTTGGGGAGGAAGGAGTGGGTGTAATCATAATGGCCCTTATGACTTACTTTTTGATAAAATTCATCTCATCGAAATAATTGAAACTACTCATAGTCAATTATGTTATTAATTACCAGTTTTCAACATGTACAGTAATAGTGTACCAATCTGATATACAGATATGTGTGTTGTCTCTTGCAATAAACTATGACTCTCTAGAATTTCTCGCTAACCAATCTATACTGCCGCTAATCGCAAGAATTCCGTGTTGTCTTATTATCCCATGTTCAGGTTATCATCCTCACGACATATACATACTATTCTAGACTTATAGCACTTATTGACTCAAGTCTCTGGAACCATAGATGACTATACATGAGCTAAGTGGACGAGTATGATACAAGGCATTCCCTGTCTATTTGGGCTAGAACACATAGCGGTTTGAAATCCGTTGATAGGATACCATAAGTAATTATCTCTAATGGTCAGACTAAAGTTAACTAACTGGTTTTGACCGTATCTTTGATTATTAGAGAGAAGGAAATCAATACTATTTCTGGCACTTTTAGATTCTGGCATGAGTCAAGGATGTAACGATTACAACTGTATATGCAATTTTTAGAAAATACTGTCATTAACACCTTTATTTCAGATTAATATGGAAGTATGTGTAAGCTATTTAATAATATTAGAGAATTAATTAGAAGCCGAGGCATCCAGATGTTAGCGTCGAATATCAGTATATGATATTGTTTAAGAGCATCAAAAATGTCTGAATGTAAGATAGAGACAATTTGAACGGATTTTAGTGTGCTAAGACGTTGGTCGCATTGATACCGGGTTTCTGTGTAGCATACAACACATTCTCCTAATTAGAGAGTAAATCCAAATAATAGGTAGTTACACATGACATTGACAATCATTTATGCTGAGTGACATCACAGTGCAATTACTGTCAGTACATTGAAAATCTGTGTTGTTCTACTGATGTAATGAGCAATACGATCCATAGGCGAACTTTATTGTAGAGACACTGATATTGATCGAGAGTATGTAGTAATGTTCATTGCGTAAAATTATTGAGTACTGAGAGACCACATAAACTTGGTGTGTAGCATTGGAGTCATATGGTGTAAACTACTGAATATATCACTAGTTTTCGAAAATCAATTTTTAGTCATTTTCGCACGATCAATTATAAGCTCTGTTTGTTATCACGGTCACTACACATATGCTGATCAGAGTTCCTATTATATAATGTAGTATTCACACAGAGTGTGAAGGTAGTGAGATATAATATTATCTTCTATTCTTCTTTGATCAATTACTTTATATATGATAATTACATTTGCACCATTTTAGTTGGTGCCAAAATAACACTGTACGATACCTCAGATAGAGGCCAAGCATGTTTGAATGTCTGATCACGTTGAGGGAAGACGTGGAGGGAACAAATGAGAGCTGTTAAACTTTCAATAGTTCTTGAGGTCTGGAGCGGTCTAGGGGAGTATATAAAGTTACGAACATGGGATCTAACACTATAACAATCATTGATCTCGATGAGTATGTGCAATTTCATTGCAATAGATTATTAAGAAAATTACGGCTATATAACCTAAAACTCCGAATTACACACTTAATCATACAAATATATTGTATTAACTCAGATATTTCTATGAAATCAATGAATTCTATTCATTTCTCTAATGACCGGTATATAAATGTATGCTCTTGCACGACGAAAATAGATATTTTGTATTATTCATTAGTTCTAGTGCTAATGTAATTGAGATAGGAGACACCTAATATCATAATTGATATAATGACATCTTAGGATATTCTGCTACAAAACCCATACATGCTTTAGGTTACTTACATTTGTTATAACGCGCAATTCAAAGTTTTAGAAACTCATAGCACATATGTAAACCTAACACGCCACTTTAACGGAATGTTATTTATAAGACGGAATTCTACGTGGCACCAAGTAAACTATTGGTATACAGCGAGGAAGAAATAGCTCATGCCACGAGAAGTTACTGTTGACAATCGAGAGTCACTACACTCCGAATATAGATCGAGTATGATATGTGAAGAATGTGAAACGGTTCCACGATTTATCAAGTAATAAATCTTGTCAGATTCCTTACTGTTAGATCCTATTGTAATAAGCAACCACTAGGGTACTAGTAATAGTTATCAGTCGACAGAAATATATTTATACATTATCCTACGAGAGATTCCGATAATTATTGTATTGAGAGATACTTTATAGAGGAAAGCACTACAAATATTTTCGAGATTCTCTACTGATAAATGGTAGTTTCTCATAAAAATACGCTTAGATACATTGGTTGTGCTATTGCTAGCATAAGCAAGACAAATTTGATAATTGTCTTCATGCCAATAAGAGGGAAAATTGAATACACGCGATTTTCATCTATACATTTGGTCGTTCTAGATTTAGTTCTCCACTTACATTATAAGAATATGCTATGACTATTTTCCATATTTATGCGTCGCTACTCTCTATAACTACTTTCTATTTTAGTTACACCAACAAATACAGAAAAAAGGAAAAAGATAGAGTAACCATCATAGCTACTCGTAGATTCTGGCTAGGACCTATTGAGCGGAGAAGCGAACAATTATACGTCCACTCTGTGTGTCTCTCTAAGCAGCGCACAATAAAGCTCGTATTTTTTATAGTATGTTGTGATTACATCTTTTTATCCATGAGGAGGCGAGGGGCCCAAAAGTCACCACATTAACAAAACACTTGTAAAGGCGAGGCCAGTCTTCCAATAACCTAGACTTTGAACGAACGGGTAACCCGTTCTACCTTTTGTTTCAGTCCTACAGGTGTCACCTGAGCGGTACGTGACCGGTCACGCTGGAGGAGTGCTTAACTCTTCCATGCCCACAGATCCCTGACTTGCACGAGCGCTTTCTTCGCTCGAAAGCGATCCGATCCTACTGCATTAATGCCGTCGATTTTGTCCATGGGTGTTACTTTTTGGAGCTAAAATTGATATAAGAGTTTGTAGGGTAATTTATGTTACTTCGCCAATTACTAGCTATTAGAAAGCACATGATCTGGAGTTGCCTCAAATTGATGTACAAATATTCTTCGTAGTTTTTGTGTACTAAAATCTATAGAACCTAGAAATGGATCTTCCAACGTCCTTATGGAAAATTTCCAAAAATCGCGGAATTCACACGAAATATTGTGCCCTTTAATAAGCTGACTCTATTTTTTATATAATAAGGGCTCACGGCGGTGTGAGGTCAGCAGAGAATGCTCCTCTCTCTTGGCCCTGATCCTGCCACTCTCGCTTTTGTCGGAGGGGCTGGATGTTGCACCTACAGCCTCGATTCTATGTGATATACCCTTGTGGTTTTTTTGAATTATGGATTTCAAGGTAATTTTGAAGCAACAAATATTTAACTTGTTTTATGATGTTATCGCAACCTAGAATTTAAGTTTTCCCACGAGAAGACCACAGTATTACGTCTAAAAATATTCTCACAAGGCATACCTGAGTCGATGAGTACAAGAATCGAAGCAATTAAGGAATTGCATGCCGTACTAATGTCGTATTGCGTATCAAAAATGTAATACATTGAAGTTCTATAGTAGAGAAAATGGTCAATAATAATATGACGTCTCTTGGTACTGTTTATTACTACGGATGAACGCTACACACAAATTAGAATAAACAATCGGTATGGACGTGTAAGAAATTTTGTTTAAACACCCAGAGTAGCAATACAATAATCTAATATCAAAGCATTCTCCAATTCACTTTGTATACTCCTTTTGGTTAATCTTTACTCATATGCACTCCGATGTACTCGCAATTCTACTCTGTTTGCTTGAATACTTCAAAGTCTATATTTGACGCTATGTCATGCCATATACTCTTCTACACATTGTACTTACCAACATTTCTCCGGCATACGCCCACCTGTTGTGTCCACACTTGTAGCTAACAGCTCGACCCACCATATATCGTTGACTCAGTGACATATACAAATTCTGAACTCTATACCTTGTTGCTATCAAGAGGACGAAGAGATATAAGAGAGAGCGTGCTATAATCGAATTAGACGTCAACATCACTTGGTTTTCCACGGAAGTAAACTTCTTTATTTAGATTGAATGTACAGAAGTATACTTTATGTTTTACAATGGGTTGAGATACTATATTTCATACACCCTAATTTGTTTTTAAATATTGATATGATATTACTACTTTGTAAACTTGTTACATTTTCCGTGATGTTATTAATCTTGCGGAAAATCCAAATTGTGTTGTGGGAGAAAAGGCTGATCCTCCTTTATCATTGTAGTATTACAGCGTCCATGTCAAAAAGGCGGCACAGGGCGATATTTCGTAAACGATTTTCACCGTTTTTAGAATTCGAACTTTACACAGATTACAATTGCATTTAGAACTCAAGTAAGAGGAGGAAACATGGATCAAATAAGACTGAATCTTTTTTATTAGCTATCCATTATATTATCACTATTTAATCGTATGGGAGAACTTGAGGGATTATGATTCTGCTGTTTAATATGAGGCCAGAATGGAGGTAAGCATTCAAAAATATAACGCTGATACAGGATTTTAGAGAGAAATTTCTATGGCGAGCTTGGCTTTTCAATAATCTATCGAATCTCTATCAAGTAAATTATTATGATGTACTGTCATTGGGTTATGGCCCTATCATTGATAATTAAAATGGGTTTCTTCAATTTTCTCTCAGAGATATACGAAGTATCTAGTTTTCATTTAAATCAACGAGACTTGAGAATAACACGATATCCAATTTAGAAGTAACTTCACCAGTGTGTTCGCTTTCTAGTATGTTGGACCCAACCTTCTAAATACGAACCTCGAATGTACAACCTAGATCTTTACACATCAGTTCTTATAATAGCATTATAGTATATTCTTGTTATTGAGAAAGTGGACGAGTCGATGTGTATGCTCAAAGAACAAATTATATGTTAGTATGTTTTCTGAATCGAATCTAGGTAAAATCGACATTAGAAATAGGAAAAGTAGAGTACAACTCTGCTCTTCAACCCACGCGTTTGAGATGTATACTGTCGATTTTGGTGCTAAATATAATAAATGAAATTATATTGATGTGAAATTAATAGTAAAATCAGATTATATCGCCACAGTGAAGTATAATCAAATTTTTAGTTCGTGCTGTCATCGCAACAATATTCTTCCTTGGACTACACATCGAGTATAAGAAAATGCAAGCCAAAATCTGATGGATATTCTGAAAGAGTGTGTATAATGAGATGGTTGGTAGGTAATTCACTCATGTAAGCGATCTGCGTGTGATTTAATAAGGTATATTCAATATAACATTCTTCCCGAGAAATTAGAGAGCACTAATACCAAGTGAAAGGTATTCTGGAGGATGATCAGATCGCTGCCTTTGATCTTTTGTATTTGTCACTCTTTGCAACTGGAAATTATCTAGAAACGACAAGTTATTTTAGGCACACCAAAAAGTTACAAACAAAAGTAATACACATATATTATTATTGAATAGCAACGATAACACTCATACTGCATGGATTTGGGTAGAGTTCGGATAGTAAATGCTAATAAAGACTCTCATGACAATGGTAATTTACCACGTACTCATGTATATTTCTATTTTTATTAATTAAGTTATCGATCACCTGTCTGAGAAGCTTAAGAGTAAACTTGATTAATATCTGAAGAGCAATAATCATTCGACGGAAGCACCCCAAAAACTAAAGATTACACTTGAGTATAAAAACTAACACACAACAAAAACTTAAAAATAAGCCGGAAGTAGAGAAATCGAAAAAGAACAATAAATCTACGGGAAGACACAACAAAAATAAACAACCCAAACCAAGAAAATCTACTAGCATAAAACACTTCACCTAATGTATGACAAAAACAACAATTAGTAAGACGGGGTGTGAGTTTCAAAAAATTCACTCTGTGCGTTTAATAATAAGTTATCGTGTGATAATATAAACTAATACATACAAATTAAAATATTACGTATTACTACTCGATAATATGAAACTATCATCTTATATTTAGCTTTTACTATACTATGTGGAATTTGATTATACACCTGTGTCAGAATATCTACGTCTCATGTTCAGTGAGAGAGAGAGATGAACGGGCCTCGCTTATGCATCAGACACAGTGCGCACGACGCGCTAACATGCCACGAGGACTCGCCAGAGACTTGGCTGTAGTTCAGAATACACGCGTATCTGAGGGCTTGTGAGACATTCGAAACGCACATGAACTCGGAAAATATGTTCCAATCTATAAATAGCAACTCATAAGATATTGTATTAGTGAATTGAAAAGTTATGATAGCTCTAATCGTCCCGGAAGCCTTGAAATCACCTAAAAAACCAAATTGTAGGAGATATCCCCAGTCGACCTACTTTGAGAGAGATGAATATTTCAAAATAGATGAAAAATGAGGTATGCCAGTAAGATCATATTTGCAGAAGTTCTGTGTGCAAGATAAAAATTTAAATTTCAGGCTATAAAAGACAATGAAGAGATGAACGGCAGTGTAATGCCATGTTATCTATTGATCTCTCTTTTCAAGTCATATGGATGTTGTGATGTACCTGAAAAAAATGCGGGTCGCGGTATGCCTCTTTTTCGAAGTAGGGAGAATAAATATCTGAATCAATCCATTTAATACCGAGGGTAACTTATATAAATCGCTTGAAGAGGATCGCTCACGCACGGGCATATCACTTTATCTCTATTGTGTAATATGACTAAATTTGTAATAAGAAACCGAGAATTTCTACTATTTAGATTAGCTTTAGTACAACACACCGAGGGCAGCAATATCATACTCATATCAAGATATAGGTATATAGCATAACAACGAGCAGTATCAGCTATCTAACTTATGATTCACTTATGTTTAACGAGTAGAGTACATATGCTGCGCTACTACTCATCTTCGGAGCAACACTTAAATATTGAGGTTATCTAACTTGCTTATAAATACTCAGAGGTATTATTTAGCGTTAAATTTTGTGTTTTCTGGGACATAATGATTTCAACAACCACCTGGTGGATTTTAGCAATCGACAGGAAATAAAGTAGCATAAATAACATGCTCTTAGTTAGAAAAGACTGCGCCATACTTGGCTGCATACAGAAATTTGGCTTCCATCCCTCCGTCTCATACTTTAAAAGAGGTTCACCATGCTATCAAAACAAATGATCTTTACCATGTTTATTTGTAAGGATAAATAGGATCTGATTAGCATATATTAAGAATAAAAGAAACTATGGACACTATAGATATGAATGATTGTACAACTAATCCTGACCTTCACAAATCCTTAGTCCTCTAAAAGTAACATGTTTAAAATTAATTCAAAATAATTACATGTTTGCTATGTTTTTATAGCGAGCACATGTCTATCTTACAGCGAAGTATTAATCATTCGATATTAGAACTTCTCTAGCAGAGTTTAAATAAATAAAATCTCTACACGGGCTCCCATTTTTTTTCAGCTAAAGATCTGCGCTGGGGATAGAATCTAGCAAACTCTATGAACTGAGTGGCTAATTGGTATTAGAATATCTGAGGACTCCATGGTGTTTGTTAGTTTGCGAGGAGAGTTTGACTGATTGGAGAACACATGCCTCCATAGCTCGAAATCGCATGAGGTATATTACAATGAGGAAGAAGTGATGTGATCCTGAGGTATATTTACAAACATGATATACATCGTGTGATAGAATAAAATACATAATGCAGTCTTCGCAGAAGGCATTTGAGTAACGCCTCTCTACGATAGATCTTGAATGTTGAGGAGAACGCGCATTGCAATTTAGGCCAGACGTTGACAAGGACCTTCACAGATTGAAATAACATGAGTTCTTTGTCTGTGAATTTAGCTTGTCATATTAGTTCTAGTCACTGTAAAAACTCAAGCTAAACTAGATGTCACATATCTCATTAGTTTCTTTGATCACCTAAATGTCAGGAGTGTGCTTTAGATACAATCTGATGGTCTAAAAGAAATCGCGTTCAACGTGAACTTGCCCGTCAATATATCTAGCTATTAGGCGGTGAGTGTCAAATATACCGCATCGAGTCTATGGCGGCCGTTTACCCGTCTTTTTTATCACTGAAAACTAACTGTTTCAACATAATTATGCATCTATAATTTGGATCCGGGCTTATCCCGTTGTTATCAATAATACTAGAAACACTGATCACGTACTGTGTGACTTCACGGCGGGTGTAGATGTCTTACAGAAAAAGATTATGTCGGTAGTCAAGGTGATTCACATATTAACCCTTCAGAAGGAAATTCAGTAACGAAGCCCACACATGAAATTTTCTGATAGACAGCTCATCGCTGATTGTTGTCCGGGAGGCTCTCTAATTAGTCTGATTCATAAAACCCCGAATCATCGATCGTTAGTATAATGTTCTATCTTATCTTAACCTTTTATAGTGTTTTTAATTTTATCTTACGAACACCGAATGTTTAGCCTATGCGACAATTGTCGAATGTTGTGGTTATGAACAAGGAGTTCCTAGTAACCGTGCCACAAGGTACGACGGCAGAAAAGCCCAAGTATTAGCTAATATCTGAAATAAACTCGGGATATTAATGGGCTCAGTTCTACATTATGGTTTTGCGACCAAAACATGAGTAGAAAAAGAATAAGAAAAACACTAAGGTCCATTGCTCTCATACCACACCATTACTCCTACCTACTCAGCTCAAATTATATATAATATTAATATCGCAACAAACATGACATTGTCAATTAAATATGAAACGACGTAGAGAGCAATCTTGAGATAGTAAATTAGTCGCTGGTGATTAATCAAGTGGAAGTAAAGCATCTCAAAGGCGATTGAAGTTCGATAAATTTACATGATTAGCAAGGAATATCTCGGTATTATACAATACTCATTAAAGACAGAAGCTTAATAACTACTCAGTCTCGGCGTAGTGATAGTGCAAGAAAAGCCTCACTGTCATTTGCTACGCTCGGACATCTTGATAACAAAAGCTCGAATTTTTATTTCATATGGTTAAATTTCTGCATGTAACTAACGTGACATAAGCATTACATGTTTTGCCATGGACTAGAATGTTAGCTTATATGCATTCATGTTAAAACGTCTCGTCACAGTATGAAACATGCTCAACCCATAAAATTTCGCAATTTAAAACCGAGATGATTACGCAACAAGGAATGGATCTAAATGTGCTAAACAAGGTAATGGCCGATGCTGGTTTGATACGTTTTCTTATTATTTTTACGGAACGCTAATGAATCTGAAATATCCCATATTCTTCACAATGATTAACATAAACCTTAGAACAATATCATCACAGAAAACATATCAATATACGATTGAGAATGAAGGATGAGACGCAATATTAAGAGGATGTTGAGAAAACTACTAAAGTATTAAATGTACAGAAGTGGTTGAGTATTATTGTGAATGTTTTTTTCCATATGCTAAATGATTTCACGTAACGACTGGCAGAAAGTAATGTCCTGTGTCATAGAGAATTCTATCTTCGAACTTAACCACAAAGTATAGGAGGACCCATTAATTAATGGGCTGCTCACACGTAAGGCGCGTCTTCGTAACGCATTGCCGAATTGGCGCGAATAAAATCTAAATCCGATGATTTTAGGCATAACAAAGACTCAAGAATCTCGTCTCCTCTCTACTTTCCAATTTCGCCTCAGATGACAGTTACTACAAATAAATCAAAAACTAGGTAATCAGATATTCGTTATATGTTTATCAAATGCCTGTTAGAAAAGTGAGAAGGGGCCAGGATCAGTAGACTGTCTACGAGCTAATCTCGAGTGTCGCTCGGTGGTGTCAAAATTATTTGAACACACGTAGCTGACTGTTTGTAAAATTGTACCACCCCGCACCATAATTCCGTGCTAGATCGCGAAGATCAGCAACCTGATAACTTCGATTCAGATGTTATCTTATTTTTGTTCGCATAATGATTTGTTTTGAGATGTTTTCTATTTGAGTGAGTAGGGGGAAGGGAAGGAGTTTTTGGTTGGTCTACACGGTTTCTTTTTTTAATTATTTCTATTATTTAGATACGTAGAACCGAAAGTGCTAAGATAGAAAGTATTAACGTAAATCCATGTCCAAAACACATAAGTACTAAGTATAAATTCAGTGAGCTAACCGTGTCTTGCTCCGACGCCGGGTCATAACATCTGGACCGATTTTGAACAACGAACCGACAATAGTTCTCGAAGCGAGCACAAACAGGAGTAATATCAAGTGAGAGTGTCCGGTGTGGAATGCGGAGTTGTTATCAAAGTTCCTATACCTCTGCTGGAAAGGTGCGATACCTATATGACTCTCCTACGGCAGAGATCATGTTGGGGGTATTGGTTTGAGTATTACACCCTAAAGTAAACTTGGTTATATCGGAATTGAAAACACACATCATATTTCTGCTGTAACCAATCTCTAGTATCACAAACAATAAATTAGTACATCGTAAGGTGAGATTTTGAACTCGAAAGACACATAAAACATTGAATAGATGTCATTGTAAGATGTTTGGATAATAACAGTCTGAGTTGCACCAGTGACGTTATATAATGAACGTGAACACCGTAGAAAGCCGTCCATGTGATAAAATCGCATGTCTTTTATAAATATCTTGAGAATCTCTCCGACTCTATCATAACACTATCATAGAACAGTCAGATAACTTATTCGTTGGAGTCTCACGTGTGTTGCTTCTCAACAGACAAATTTGCAAAACATTCTATCCAGATTAAACAAAAGAGATCATGTCTGAATAGTTCTATCGCTTATACTACATGCGTGATTATGACACCGACATTTTGGCAGCATTACACACATTGCAAGGTTTGGTACAAATTACTTACACTAGAGGAAAGTTGAGAGTTGAAAAATCAGAAGTCATGTCAAAGTACGAAAAGATGTAAATTTGTTGGGAAGTCCTGCAATGCTGCTCTAACTATCTGGCACGTATCTGAATATTAAGTAATCGATATGGTCAAATAAGCGCTAACAACTAAACCTTGTTGATAATGTCGATGAAGTTTCTTGTTGGCGCCTGTTCACACTAATTATATTCTTATTCGAGAGTATGAATTTCGTTAAGGAATATCGTATCATCAATGGCCAGCATTCAATATTTGGTAGAATAAGATTGTACAAATTCAACTTCTTAGTTATTAATAAATAATCATAGATAACATATGTACTAACAATTTAGAGCCCCAATATCAAAGTCGTATAAGTGTTTGAGAGTTTTTCCACCCACGCGGCATCCAGTAATAATATAAATTGGGCTTGAGTCGACAGTCGTAAATTCTAGTTTATTGTATTCATTAATTCACTTACTGTTCTGGCTATTCGTTTTAAAAGATCTCTAGACTAGAGTTCGATCATGGGTGAAGAGCTAGACAATATAGTGCTCTAGCTGTTAAACATAAGCAAATAAAATGTAGACAATAGAAATATTGTGTTCTAGTAAGAAGCACCTTGGCTTACATAAATAAGTACGCACATCACTTATTACATTAGTTAATGTAAGTCTTATGTTCGACTTCACTTGCTAAAGCGAACATTGTCTCAATATTAATTATACAATCAATTGAGTATTGTTTGTTATGGGCGAGTGACGCAAATTGGTTTTAAGCAGTGAGACAGGAAGGTTAAGAATCACTTTTATTCGCGCTTACTGCAGTTTAGAATCTGTAGTATTTACGTTATTCTCGGCGTGCGCAATTCTCCCTGTTTGTAATATCGTAAATAGTAAGAAATATAATACACAATTAATATGAAAAAGTACAAATTATACCTAGAAGATTTTATTGCTAATATGACTTTGATTTCTAATTTTAGTTAACGTGCAGGAGAGACATTATTGTTTTGCATTTGAGTATCAATGTTAGGAGAGACAATTGAGTAACATAATATTTTGAAACTGAATTAACTGGGTCCTTTATTCTCTCAATAAGAAAACTGAAATAGTGTTCAGGTGGCCTTCGTGGAAGATATTGATTTATTAAAGTGCGATTTTCGTTGTGAGTATATTATAAACAACAACCTAATCATCTAGATTGAAATGAATTGCCGTGACACACTCAAAGCTGCGTACTTCTAAAACTTAACGGTTATGATTATGGGAAGTATTTCTGAAGTGACTACTTTTAATTTAGCCTCATGTGAATAAGTAGTATGAAAATTCCAGGATTCTTAATTAGTAAGCAGATATCACACAGGCAGCTCTTGGGATACTTGAAGAGAGACCAGTAATATCCCATTTACTACTTAGCTCGTTCAGGACCAGCGTACTTGTTTAATTGTCTTTTGCCTGATATATTGAGTAAGTATATTTCTTATCAACGAGGGCATATTGCTGGAGAGATCCAGTTAAACGTATTATCGAATACAAATTCAATTATCATCGAGTTTCTAGCTAATTAGATATTTCATAGATTAAGATATAAGTCAGTGGGCGAATTAACTTTATGGTTTTGATGTGTGGGTGAAATAGAGAACTTTGCTACTTCTCTTAATTGTCACGAATATGCTCTTCGCGCTGCTCAATTATAGATCGGATCTCCTCCCTTAAGTGTTGGCTATCTTGTAGGAGTGGCGGTCCAGTCTATCCAACATCAAGTTGTCAATCGAGAGAGTATTGTATTTTGTAACAATCCATTTTATCATTAACCAAAAAGTACATCCATGTCGTTTGGTCTTACTTGCTTTGCTGAGTCTAGACTGCATATGTGAGTTCATGTGATTGCGCTCCTTCATTCATCTCTCTCAAATGATAAGTTTTTTCATGGTCTAACATTTTTATCTCTGAATAAACGATGTTACCTGTTATAAATCGATTCTAAGAAGTTTCCAATGAGAATAATTGATTTGTAACGTACAGTTGTAACGTCACAGACAAAATAGATCTACGTGTTATTAATAAGCAATAGTGATTGATATTTTGATGTGGCTAAATTTTTCCATACGTAAAACGTAATGAGATAACGGAAACCATGACGAGTTGTTAATATTGTAATTAATATGAGTTGTTAACTCACCTCGCCCCATTTCTTAATTGTCTACTGTTTTTAAATAAGGTATGTTTTGTGTTCATCGCTTGTGTTCTATC
Source organism: Ostrea lurida (assembly GCA_903981925.1). Taxonomy (NCBI): domain Eukaryota; kingdom Metazoa; phylum Mollusca; class Bivalvia; order Ostreida; family Ostreidae; genus Ostrea; species Ostrea lurida. The sequence continues at coordinate 18,508 of CAJDSM010040194.1, forward strand.
TTCCGTTTGTTTGTGAGATTTTTTCTTTTTATTGTTCCTAGACTATGTGATGTTTAGTCAGGTCTTAAAATTCTCTTCTTTAATGAGTATCCGTTTTTTTAATAAAGCTATTATGACAATACTTCGTTCGGTTTTACTGTGCTTATCTTGCTAATCGTATGCGCGGGTACGAATGTAAGTCCAGTATACTGAGATGCACTTTATTGCGTCTTACAGATATGTAACTCAAAGTACATAGAACAGTCATGATAATAAAGCTAAGTGACAAAAAAAAAAAGAACTATGCAGCAAAATAGAACCCAAGTGGTATATCAATTTCTCAAATAACTAACATTATAGCATACGGAGGTCACGAGAGACGATAAAAGAACGAAAGCACTTATGGTATATCGATTTTCGCACGCGTTATTATGTTCACAATTATGTATACTAATTGTTTGTAATTTGTGGGTGTCACCAATATCTTTTGATCTATATTAGGTTACAGCAATATTATAATTTAACTTAGATAAAAGTAAATACACCGGCTGATGGCTTGAAATCACTCAATTCCTCAATCTGGTTTGTTTGGAACTCGCATTTTGTCAATCAAGTCGGTTAAGTTATTAGAATTGTCTACTAAAAATCCAACCACACGCAGAAAAATCTTTGTCCTGTAAGAATATGTCTTCCCACACGGTCAGTATTGGAGTCATGATAGAAATATAAGAGATTGTAAACACCAGATATGCAAATTGGCGATAAAGCACACATACTCCCCATTAATAAAAACAAACACCACTTGATAAGAAGTTCTAACCATGTGAAAGCTCGCCTATGAATTTTGCTTTATCCATATATAACACGATTTTATTAATGCTTTCTTCGAATGAAATTTTGTCATCCTGTAGATCATTGGTATGTAACAACCTGTTGGCGATCACTAAAACTTCCTAGATTAATTCTGCCGAATATAACTTTTATAACGCTCCACTCTACCCGCACCCCAACATACCGCCCCTCACCCACATTTGTTCATTGATATACAATTCAGTAAAAACAATTGCCAATATCACATACAGGCGCGTAGGGACTACTCTATCATATTCACAAAGATTTCGATCATTGACTCGATAAATAACTCACTATTATTCACATATACCTGAGTAACATTGAAACCTAGTTTACTACATAACAATATCGTTGGGGACGATCCCTTCCACATACTTCTAACTCTCTACATACTAAAATTAGATTAACAATTAGCGATAGATATCTTGTCAAAAAATAGGTATCTCATGCTCTGGTATATCTAATATTTTGGAGATTAAAACATACTCTAGATAAATATGGGGGTTTGCAAACTGTGAATTGATAACATTCTGTTTTTTGAGATTAGAACAAAACAAACAATAAAACTGCCTTCCTTCACAGGATACTCATGAGAAATTAGCAGATATCATAAACAATAAGTAAACCAAATATTACACATCAGATCCTGGGTTTATAAGTAAGTGAATCTACCCTAATTCTTAAGAAATTTACTTAACATGAAGAGGAATCTATATACTAATCCGCTAGATTAAAAATGGATAGAAGTCACTTCTAGCGATAATTTCTGTTTTCAATATTTCCTCACCTCTCATTGAAAGGTGAAAGTTGGTTATTACGACATTCTGAGATAATGTGATTGTATAAAATCTCTATAATGAAAAAAAGTATAGATAAATCAAAAAATCACGAATTTGCCTAAATACTGGACTACATCGTAAGCGACCATAGATTTTTTTGCACATCGTGATACCAGCCATGACTACACAAGTGTAAATAAACTAAGGTGTCATAAACCATCAAGGCTTTTAGATAATTGATATAGTTAAAATATTGGTCAAGACTGTTGAATAATTGCTTTTTGAACCACCAAGTATAAGAACACACCACGAAAAAGATAGAGAGTTTACTATTTTCGTGGAAGACTATCACTAAAGATATAATATATTGACAATAGTAAACCAGTATTTACTGCAAACCCATTTGTAACAAGCATATATACTCTCGCAATGCTAAATAATCTAAAGTCAATAGCTGGTTTAATTATAATATATGTATATGTAGATTTTATTGAGGAGACATGTCTCTAACAACAAAGTCCAATGCTGTTGAGTTTATTTTTCCTTCAGGTGACTAACAGGTGTTGACTCACTTATTGGCAGACTTACGAAGCAGAATTTGTACAAAATTGTTACGGGATAAAAAAACTGCGTGTACTTCAGCACTCATATTGATCCGGATAAAGACCGTTTAGACTGATGAGGTGAAATTCATCGAGTAAAAGATTTACTATTCACGAATTTGTGGGACACTATTGATATTACTACTCGACTCACGAGACATAATGCAGGAGGAACGAACTCACAGATAAGACATTGGCGAAGGGAGTGATTGGCGACAAATACTTTGAGAATCACTTGAGCTACAATTAGGAACACATAGCTAAAATAGTAACACTGACAAGATGATGAGAGAATGCGACTAGCTAGCACAGATGACTATTGGAGTACTAGTACTAAGCGGGATATGAGGGTGTCACGAAATCTCTTTTTCGCTTAAATCATAATCGCTCGTCAATGTAGTAGCATCTTGAAGTAATTCAGTTCTCAGACTTGCTCAGTATTTACATGTGATGTTGATCGATGTTCCACGTATGTAGATATAATTTACGCACAGTGAATTTCTCGTCGTCATCTTTGCTGTATAAGATAGATCTCCGTGATTTTACATAGCGAGCTGCCCACAAACTACGACAACCAAAGGTAGAACAGTATAATGTGCTATGCCTATGCATTGTACGATGGGTTACATATTGAAAGTGGTAGGATCTTTTCTCAGTATTAATGTCTTCAGATTTCCATTATTTCCCTAATTAATTACCACGAGGAGGATTCGCATCAATTTCTGCTATTGAACATCTCTCGAATTCTTCGAACATGTACACAAAATACAATCGAATGGGTCTCGAGTGAAGCTGTTTGGAATTTGCACTACCAACTCCATGTAGAAGAATTTTGTACAGTATCGCTGACTCAGTTTTTGTATAGGTGTATCTGATCAGATGGTGGCTACCCAGTCAAAGGCTCTCCTCTAACTGGATATGAGTATATGACGAGAGACTACGATGTGACGGCCCAGCCGTGACTGAGACGTAGTTTCATCACGAGAGGATGATGACTTTACTGTCTCAGAAAATTGGGCAACCTGTCCTCATTGTAGCATAGGACACAAATTAGGAAAATCGTGAACAACATGAATGGAGATTCTTTTCTCTTGCGAACAAAACTTGTGTACTCAATGAACCCTGTCAAATTTTTAACTTTACGGTTTGCCTGAATTGTTTTTAAAAGTAGTCATTAAACAATGGACTAGGTATACATGAGAATTACTGTGTTCCTATCACATGAGACCAAGTTTTCTGGATATTCAACTAGACACAATACCTAACTGTGTCCAACAGAATCTCCTGAAATGTTTTCTGGTACTGCCTTTAAACTCATCCTTAAATGGGTGTATGAGGAGCTGTCCTAAACTTTTCATTCCAGAAAACAAATCGTTTCTCAGTAATATCCATTTGGGAAGCAACAAAACAGATTATGTTGTTCGATTGTCTTGGTTTTTAATGAAAGGGTTTTAAGCATCCCTGCTGACAAAGTCCCTCCCTCCGGTCTTATTATTGCAAATGTTCTTTATAACCCCAGACTCGGTAATTTGTACCGATGACATCACTCTGGTATCTGAGACAGATTTTGCAAAGAAATTGGTCAACTGAAAATATTAAATTATAATATTTATCCCCTACAGACCCTGTATCTCATATAGAATAACCTACACACGTAGAAACAGTTCATAGTTTCACCCTAACAATGTATCAAGTTCTCATTTTACAAGAACTACAACAACTCCTCTATCGACGTGCTTTTATTGCTTATATAGATAAATCAATATACTGTATGTTTGGTGTGTACTATTTTTGATACTCTATATGAGATGTTGTAAAAAGGACATGACCACGTTGAACAAAGAGTTCAAATCTTAGATTGCCAATTTTGATGTTTAAAATTCTAAACGATCGACGGCTGACGTTTTAATTACAATATAAAGGGATCAACCTAATATGAAAAAAGGATAATGGGTATTTTTCTAAATTTCAAAGACTACAGCAGTCTGCAGACAAATGTCAAATGATAATTTATAAGACTACGCATATACTACATACAGTGAATAATCCTATTTTCCGTTGGGGGTCATCCCTATGTTTCACCAAGTAGGAACTTGTATCTGTAGATCTGTTTTATATGTCAACTGTTGAAAGGTATATATGTATTATTCGTGAGACATGTCTGAAATGGAGAAAAAAAAGGGGGGGGGGAGTTACAAAATCAAAGAAAGTTTGAGATACCCCACATATCGTTGAATTCTACATTTAGACATTGAATTAACATAATAGAGGGAGAAAAGTTTAAAAAATAATCAGGGGGCTATGAATAACCCCCCCCCCAACTTACGACTGGTAAACGCTCTGCTGTCCAAAATGGAGGGGACTACTATTTATAGGGCAACACAACAGTTGGTTGAATTATTTGTTCGATATTTACGGCCGTCGAAATTTTCTAAACATATGAAGCACGCCGACAGTTGTAGGGACGTACCTTATTAACGCGGACGTAGAAGAATTTATTTAGCATGCCAACCACGCTGCACAGACCGAATCCGTTTGAGGTCATACTCCGAGCGACCCGTGTTCCACTTTCAAATTGCTGAGAGGTTTTGGCGAAAAGAGCAATCGCTACTATTTTTACGTCTTAGGTTTGATCGAGGTATTCGGTTTTACGAATAGTCCTTCAGTACCCTTGCCTGTCGCAAGAAGCGACTAAATGGGCAATCCTTATAAGACCGATTGATACGGGATGTCGTTCGAAGCCCGTGCTTGCACCCCGCGTAAACCTAAGCATAGGTTAGAAAGATGATTGTATTCAGCCAAAGAGCCTGGTTCGTATCCCGGTTTGGTACGTTGCATTTTCTCCTTCCTGTAAAAATTGGTACCGTTGACCACCAATGAATGCGTGAAAGCCTGCCAGGGCAAAAATCTGGGTTGGTTTCATCGAGTTACGAAGAAATATAAGGAGGCATAAATGTAACGGTCAGCTGGGTTCGATCGCCGTGCAGATACAAGTAGCTCAGTTATGTAGAGCATAATGATTGAGATTCAGAAGGGACCGGGTTCGAATCATCAGCATAAAGAGTGAGATATCAGACATGCATTTTCTCCCTTCCTGTTACGTTTGTGTTAAAACTATTATGTATATTATTACAAGCACGATTTCTCCGTTTTATCAAGATACGGTGCTTACCACTGAGTGGATTACATAGTTATAGAAATTAGTTGTTTCCCTTAAAACACGTCTATACCACGCAAAAATGCCGACTAAATCTACACCACGACGAGCAAATGAAAGTATAATTGATTGATTATTTGTTTGTTTTTCGTCCCGTTGAGAATATTTAACTCATATTGAGACGTCACCATTGCCAGTGAAGGGCTTGCTTAGCACTCATGGCTTTTTTGCAGTGAGGGTTCTTTTACGAACCACACCTGCTGCGATAGGGAACCTCCGTTTTTAAGGTCATATCCGAAAGACTCGTGATTTACATTTCTAAATGCTGAGCAATCACTACCTATTTTAACGTCTTAGGATTGACGTGTTGCTAAGTAGTTTAAGTATGGGTTGCAGTTTGTACATCTGTTTCGGTCCAATTTCTGTAGTTGGAGTTGGCCCCTTTATATTTTGAAAGTCAGCCGTCGATTGTAAAAGTAAGCATCTTCGTAAAACTCCATTACGAGGGGGTACTCTTATGGGCACTTAATTAGATGAGATCCCGGGGATGAGATGCTATTGGTGGGTGTACGCGTGGTGTACATATCCTTCACCCAAGTATACATACAATTCAGTGTCAAGTCAACATGCAGTTGAAGAAGATGGGTGGAGTGCACTACTATAGTATCGATACCTCTACTGACAAAGTTTTATCTATGAGAACTCGTTCTCGGATTTTTGTTGCATAAATTTTCTTTGGAAGAATTCGTACCCTTATTTTTAATTGATAAATGAACTCCATCCTGGAATTTTAGAATAAAATTGCCAAAGTTTTTCTCATGGGGAATTTAGAATAAATTTGTCCAGAAGAATTCCTACCCAGATTTTATTTTAAGATAATTTAAAAATGACAATTTTTTCTGGGTACGATAAAGGGGCCTTGAATGAAATAAAACGAAAGTAGATAAAGTGGGAATTTCCACATCCATAAATACCATGTCACAGTTGCTGTTTTACTATAAAGTTGTTTAGCAGCAAGCGCTACTTTGGTAGTTAGTTGTATTGGCGCGCATAGCCAATCGACTACGTGTGCGAGTGTGTGTGTAACTAAGATAGTAAGATAGTTTATGTTATGTCCAGTCACGTGATGTTTGTTGACCTTTAAACTGAAATTAATATTCATGTACTCACCTCACTCATATAAAAAGCAATCCCCGCCGCATTTTTAATAACCCATGATATTTTCTGTACCTTCACGGTCGCTCAGATGTATAATATTGAACTATAATATAAACTTCCTTTATAT
>CAJDSM010040195.1:117-12726 GCA_903981925.1 Ostrea lurida
ACAATATGCCTTTAAATGCCGATATTTTATAAGAATAATATGACCTTTATTCAACATTTCAGACCAAGTTCAAGCTATAGTACACTAACTTTTGTAACAAAAAATGATGAAGCCGGGCAAGTCTAGAAGCCAGATTTTAAAAATACTATCAAATTAAATTCTTGGAAATTCTATTATATCTGACTTACATGTACGTTTAAGGACCAGCAAAAATATCACAATTTTTTTGTTAACATTTTACATGCATTAATTTGATGCGTGGATGAATGCTTGAAAACATTCAACTGTGATAGCACACATCAAATCAGTGCAATAATGCTTCTAAATCTAATTTGACAAGAAAATAAAAAAAAAATCAACTGAAATATAGTTTAGCTATATAATGAAAGGCAGTTAATTGACTTGTTTGTGAATACTGGCATATGTTGGGAGTGAAAATTTGCTCACAAATTCTACAAATTGATCAACCCAAGACAGCGTAATATTCCCAATACAACTTCAATAACACTATAATACATTGGCATAAGAGGAGACAGATTTAGAATGAATATACAGCTACACATAGAGCACACAGAGAAGTGACATGCACGTTGCATGAGAGAGACAAAACTCCGGCCTCAATTTGAAATGAATCGGACCGTATGGAAAAATTTCTTGAGTTTCTTAGCAGGCGCTTTCATCCTGGAAAGAGTTACGTTAATTAATAAAGCTGTAATAATTATAGAATCGAAACAGACAGCTCAGAGCATACAAGAATAAACAATATCAAATTTCGGTAACTTCGATGGATTAACAGTCCATCGCTTACCTTTCGGTTTTTCAAAAAACCAAAGTATATCGGCTGTAAAATGCAATAATTGGTCATTACTTGTATGTCATTTTGATCAACTTAAGTTTTTAAAGGCTATTACATCATCAACGCTTTTTGCGTGTCTGCTACAACTGCTTTTTCAACAACAAAAATTTTTAAATAACCCAATTCGTGACCCTGAACTCCGAATGCATATAACTAAAGTGAAGAGCGAATACATATTTTTCATAAGCTGTTTTTACAGAAAATAATACAACTCATGAGCTTGTCATGGATGTGATCCAGAACATAAAAAAAAGTGTCCTTGCTTGAGGATGTGTTAGTGTTTACCCAATAAGGGGGCTGTTTCTTTTGAGTAAATCGCCTACCGATACATTTATTCTTTCTGAAAGCCGCGAGATTTCTACATGAAAGGAGATAAAGTCTCTAGAGATGTTTTCCTATTAAACACATGTCCTTGTGGGTTACAGGACGGAAGGCCACAGTTTAATGCCGTGTTTACGAGCTCGGCACTCTATGTTAATAATGTAACAGATAACGTTATTATCATTTCTGTAATACCCATGTGTTCATCAATTAAGACTCCGGTGACAATGTCTGAAGAAATGTTACAGCCATGTTTGAAGGGGTTTATTGACAGTTCACGAGTTTGGAAATATTTAATCCTACAGACATCATTACATCCCCAGTTCTCATCATACCAGTGGTCTAAAAAAGATTGCCCAAAATACCTTTAAACCACAATGCTAGCAACAACTATCCTAAAGGAATGTCCATGTCTGAGATTGAGTGACATGAGACAGAGAAAAATCAATATTATCAAACAAATGGGAAAAAAACATGAAAAAAAAAAATATTGCTTGTAGAATCCAACTAAAGACTACTTGTGGAACCATCATTGTTCGTGGATTTCGTGGGCACTCTAACCACGAATTTAATCCCACAAACATGTTTTATTCCTTTTAATCTTTATTAAATTTATGCCGTTCGCATATTATTCAATTATCACAAAAATTACGTCCCACGAACCAGCAAACTTTGTTACCCATGAACATTGGCCCCCACAAATTAAAATGTTCCACAGTAAAATCTTATTGTGGCGAAAAATACATGTACATATGGAGAACTGCTGCAATAAAATATAACACAGCACTTTTCCTCGGAAGCACCTGCTTCCTCGCCCAGCAAGTACTTGTTTTAAATGTCAGTAGTACTTCATTTTAAATGTGTCAGAAAAAGACTCCCCCAGTCACACAAACACTGGACGCACTTAAAAATACTCTCTATCCTCCTAATAAGTAAAGTTTCAAAATCAAAGAGCACAGAAAGAGAGGGGAAACATGGAACTGGTGGCAAAAAACCAACAAAAGTCTTAAAAAAACACTGCATGGTGTACTTCAATGATGAGAATTTCATAAACTGACAGTTTTAGAAATTGTGTATCACTGGTGGTTAAATCTGACCGTCTGACCTTTAGAACATATGAAGGCTTATTATAACCATCAGGCAGGATAAATATGTAGATATAGTTATTTACAGATCTTTGTCGCCAGTGAAAAAAAAGTATCCATTCCTGCACATCAATAGATATAATAATAGAGGATTATGGTCAAGGAAATATTTTCAAAGTGTTAATAAGTCACCAGCTATTTTAATCTAGTCCACTGCGCAATTCTATCAAAGCACATTGATATTTTTATTTTCACCTGTAGATTGTGTTACCTATCAAGTAAGTGCATCACACATCCTTATTGTTTCACCTATAAATATGAACTCTATTGTCTTTTTCTAATTTGTGAGAGTTGACCTGAATATTTGTGCATGATTTGTAAGAAAGTGTCAACATGATTTAGCAATGGCAATCAACCATTTTGCAGATTATCCAAAATATTTTCCCCTACATGTTAAAGATACCCTGGTCAAAAAAGGTAATTAAACAATTAAATCAAAACAATTTGTAATTACTAAAGCATTACAGTTTTGCTATGCCCCTTTATAAAATGAGATATGCCCCTAGCAAATACTTCACTTCTATTAGCAAATACTTCACTTCCTGATTAGAAATACTTCATTTCTAATTAACAAACTGCCAATTAAACAAACTGAATGACTGAAATTTTAGCAAAGCTTATTACTAAATATATTGCGACGAAGCGCAGAGAAAGTCCCGAAACAATGTTTCTTTGTGTAATAAATATATACACAGTCAGCATGAGTCATAGTATTCTGTCTGTACAATATGAATGTATTTCCTAGGGAAAAGTAAACACAGAAAATGCATTACCTCATAAAAAACAAAGGTCCCACCCAAGATCTTTTACTTCTTCCGACATACTAAGTAAACAATAATGCTTACCTAAGGAGATCTAAAGTTACTTTATATCATCTTTGAAAAGGAAGTGTCATTGTAAATAATTGTTTAAGAGACAAGGGGAAAAAAAACTGTTATAAGAACTTTCACAATCACGAACAGCTCAAGTTTAATAACCTCTAAAACATAAATCAAGACAAAAACAGGAATTAATTGGTGTTTTAGATTACTTATTGTTTTTCACATATTTAGACGTTATGCCTGCATCCATATCAAATTATACTTTAAATGTCTTGATTTGTACTTTTTATCTATTTGAATAAATGTTGCATTCATTTTTAAATCTGTAAGTATTTTCGTTTTGTAATTCTATGGTTTTCTTTTGAAGTTTTATTGAAAATTTAGTATGTGGTACATGCGCTTAGAGTATTTTTTAGATAAGGCGTATATAAGTGTATGTTTATTATATTATTTATATAACCTCAGAAAAATAGATGAATTCCGTTTATTAAGAAAGGAATACAAGGGATACCCAACAAGTGTAAGCAGGTGCTGTTGTGGAAGCGATACAACAAACGCCAATCTCCACACAAACATCTACCAGTGATATCTACAATGTCGAGATGAAGAAGAATTACTTTACCTGCCGCTTGGGTCTTCTACTTGCGGTATAAATACATAATCTAATCCTCCACTCCAAATTATTCTGTCTTAATTATCTAACCACTCCCTTCTGACAACCCAGCAGACTTGTACGATTTCAAATAAAAACCAACTTAATCGTAAAAATCCTTTGCTTTTTTCCGGCAATAAATGCACATACTTAGGTTTATGATTACCACGAAGTTCAAAAAGCCTAAAACGCATGCGGCTCGACTTTACAGCAGGAGTTTGACAGTTCTTAGGTTCCACCTGTCAATGATTCCCGATTGACAACAAATAACAAAAGTGAATTTCAGAACATCAACAAGTTTACAACTGTAGGATTCAAATTTTTCACAAGGCCCATGGCCAAACAAAATTTGCTTTCGTTTGACTTGAGGGGTGATTTCATACACCCTGGTTTACTAAAGCAATTTAGGCGACAGGTCTTCCACGTGAAAATCGGAGATAACACATGGTTCACTAGCCTATGAAGAATGTTTATTTCCTCTTTTCAAGTTAAAATGTTCACGTCCCAGTTCAAGATTACTCAAAATTCTTCAGTTCCAATGAATGCACTTTCTAGCTCTTAAATTAAATTCTTAAAAAAAAAATTTCCACATTATCACATACAGATTAAAAATATACATTAAATCTTTCTTTGGAGTAAGTGTTAAGTGTCAATAAGTAGATAGATTTATATTTGATAGACTTAATTCATATAACTGAACCAAGAATTTTTTTCAATTTTGCAAACAAGGCCGCAGTATTGAGAGAGATTATATTGATTCTGAATATTTATTGCGTTTTACGTTGACTAAAATTTTACATTGTGAAGTGGTGTGGTTGATTTTGATGAAATCACCTGTCTTGAAGATACAGGTCAAGGGTTTCTACATCAAAATAATGGAACTTAGTGATGTGGAACATTCAGATATGGCATATTAATGGTTTGACCATAAAAGGAAATCATTTAGCGCAAATTGTCCCCATACATTAGGTACTAAAGGAAAGAGAAACACCTTTTATTCCCTGGGCTAATTTCCGGTCAGAGAAGAGACAACTAGAAATGTAAATAATCTTCTCACTGAATGGCGAATGCATGCCAGGCCTTTCAAAGCTTAATGAAAAAAATGATTTTTTTTTTTTTAGATTTTGATAATTATCTTGGTTTTATCAAACATATACACTTATATCAGATCCTATGTTTTTTCAACTGTATTTTAGCTCAAATCTGAAAACCATTGGGTCGTTAACAAAATTTAGAAGCTTTGCCAACTAATTTATCAACAAAACAAAAAAATAATCAAGTTTTAAGACTTAAACAAAGATAGTAATATATTTTATTGAGAGTATGGTGACCTTGATTTTGACCTTGTAATTTATAAATAGATACAGTACAGATATTATCCATATTGTGTCCCAAAACCACAGAAAAAAAAAATAAGAACAACAAATAACTCCCGCTTCCATGTGAAGATCTCAATACTGAATAAAAGATAATTGTATTCTGTAATATACAAATCTGAATTCAGAAGAACAATGTTCATATATTAAACAAGAAAGGAAATGACCAGTGATAATATATACTTTAACTATTTTAGATTTTCTTGCAGGATGTAATTACATCTTATGACACTTAAGGTAGAGTCAGCTCAACGTTCTCAATGATGATCAACACTCATAGAACCTTGCACATTTAGTTAACATCAAACCTTTTCATTATAACTTGAATTACAAGGCAATGATATGATTGAATAACAGCCGAGGTATATGACCTTCTGTCCATTACGCATGTGTAGGTACATTGTACAAGTCTCTTTTTCCACACTAGGTCAACTACGAAATTTTGGGGACAGTGGAACAAAGCAAACTGACACAAGATGAGATATTCTGCTCCTTAAATTACCGAGCCATATTCACTGGTTTGTTAAATTGTGTAAGGTTACAATACGAGCACGTTTATAGGGGTAACGGCCCTACTGATGCAATAGACAGAGGCTTAATATTTCCTGTGTTACTAATTAACACCAAATTAGGAAAATCAAGAACTCCACAAAAGAAAACCTATATGAGTAATAAAACAGCTCTCAAGTGTTTAAATACATCAAACAGCAAAAGTACATAGATAAAATCTATCAAGCTATCACATGTATTGATGGTTAAAAAGCCTTGTTTCACTCTTTTATATATACACTACATTATATATAATCACTACAATTATCCATCTAAAAATAAAATCTGTGAGGATGTTATCGAGTCATTGCTTCCCTGTTAGTACAATTACTGTTACGAACCTGCGCTGTCGAGGGGGGATACCGCCTTTCCTGCTGCGTCAAGCTCATCTGCATCTTCAGATACCAACTCCTCCTGCTCAATTAAAACGGAAAAAATTTAAACAGGCAATTTTTCAGGGACAGAGAGGTTCACATCTTGTGACATCCATATGCACAATATGCATTGTCCTGCTCGTGAAACGTGTGTGTATATTTCATTATGTCTTGACTCATTGAGACGACATATTTTTAATACCTTGTGAAAAAAACTGACAATTCTAATGTGTATATGGACATCCTTTTTTTTTTTTTTTTTTTAGCTTTTTGTAGTTTAGTTAATGTTACTTTAAGTAGCACTGTCTTTGATTTTATAACACAATTTGCCAAGACTTTGTTTCGATGTGACTGAATTCCTCAGAAAAAAGGAAAACTGTCAAAATGGAGTAAAAAACCTCACCCTCCCGCAAAATGTTATTTTTGTCACTAAATATATCAAATCCAAAATGTTTTTGAATTGAGCCAATGGAGGATTTCCTCTAGAAAGAGAAAATCACATCCCTGTAAATATCTATCACCTGTAGAGTGGACGGGCCGTCCAAAAAAATGGCAAATGAATTCCAATTTCCAAATTATTCATGTCACTGGTCATTTTCGTGATATTATTATAACCTTTTATTTACTGCGACAACAATATAACCTTTTATTATTGCGACACATGAAGTGTAGGACCCTTCATATGCATATAAATGAGCGAAGTTAACATTGTGTCAAACGTAATCATAATCCCAAAAATACATATACAAAGTCAAGTGTAGCTAGGGCAACACGGACCTCCGTAGGACCCTACATATGCATATAAATGGCGAAGTTAACATTGTTGCAAAACGTAATCATAATCCCCAAAACACACATACAAAGTCGAGTGTAGGGCAACACGGACCTCCGACAAAAGTGAAGGCAGGATCAGGTGCCATAATTACTGACATAAACTGGTATAACTATTAAGGTTTTGGCTTACTAAAGTTTGTAAAAAAAAGGCCTGTATGTTATACCAGTTTATGTCAGTAATTATGGCACCTGATCCTGCCTTCACTTTGTCGGAGGTCCGTGGTTGCCTAACACTCGACTTGTATGTGTGTTTTTGGGATTATGATTACGTTTGACACAAATGTTTAACTTCGGCCCAATTTATATGGGCATATGTAGGGTCCTACGCGAAGGTCCGTGTTGCCCTAGCTACACTTGATTTGTATATGTATTTTTTGGATTATGATTACGTTTGACACAATGTAACTTCGCTCAATTTATATGCATATGATGAAGGGTCGTACACTTCAGGTGTGCGCAATAAAAAAAGGTTAATTGTGTCCACGTAAATAAAAGGTTATATAAATAAAACTATCACGAAAAATGACCAGTGACATGAATAATTTGGAAATTGGAATTCATTTGTCATTTTTTTTGGACGGCCCGTCACTCTACAGGGTGATAGAATAATTTACAGGGGATGATGATTTTTCTCTTTTCTAGAGAGAAATCCTCTCATATTGGCTCAATTTTTCAAAAAACATTTTGGATTTGATATATTTAGTGACAGAAAATATGAACATTTTTGCAGGAGGGTGAGGTTTTTACTTCCCAGGTTTTGACGCAGTTTTCCTTTGTTTTCTGAGGAATTCAGTCACACAGAAAACAAAGTCATTGGCAAAATTAGTGTTAAAAATCAAAAGACAGTGCTACTTAAAGTAACATTAAAACTAAAACTACAAAGCTAAAAAAAAAAAAATAAAAAAGGATGTCCATATATACACATAGAATTGTCAGTTTTTTTTCATCAAGGTTATAAAATATGTCGGTTCTCAATGAGTCAGACCAATAATGATATCAACACTACGTTTCACGAGCAGGTACAATGCATATTGTGCATATGGTGTCACAAGATGTGAAGCCCTCTCTGTCCCTGAAAAATTTGCCTGTTTGAAAAATTTTTTCCGTTTAAATTGAGCAGGATGAGTTGGTATCTGAAGATTGCAGATGATGCTTGGACGCAGCAGGGAAAGGCTGGTATCCCCCTCGACAGCGCAGGTTCTGTAACAAGTACATTGTACAACAGGGGAAGCATGACTGATAACATCCTCACAGATTTTATTTTTAGTTGGAATAATTGTAGTGATATATATATAATGTAGTGTATATATACAAAGAGTGAAACAAGGCTTTTTAACCATCAATACATGTGATAGCTTGATAGATTTTATCTATGTACTTTTGCTGTTTGATGTATTTAAACACTTGAGAGCTGTTTTATTACTCATATAGGTTTTTCTTTTGTGGAGTTCTTGATTTTTCCTAATTTGGTGTTAATTAGTATACACAGGAAATATTAAGCCTCTGTCTATTGCATCAGTAGGCCGGTTACCCCTATAACGTGCTCGTATTGTAACCTTACACAATTTACACAAACCAGTGAATTATGGCTCGGTATTTAAGGAATGCAGAATATCCTCATCCTTGTGTCAGTTTCTTTGTTCCACTGTCCCCAAAATTTCGTAGTTGACCTAGTTTGGAAAAAGAGACTTGTACAATGTACCTACACATGGCGTAATGGACAGAAGGTCGTATACCTCGGCTGTTATTCAATCATAGTCATTGCCTTGTAATATCAGCCTAATGAAAGGTTCGATGTACATAAATTGTGCTAGGGTCTATGAGTGATGAGATTGAGAATGTTGAGCCTGACTCTACCTAAGTGTCATAAGATGTAATTACATCCTGCAATCGAAACTAAAATAGTTGAAGTATATATTATCACTGTGTCATTTCCTTTCTTTGTTAAATATTAACATTGTTCTTGATTCAGATTGTATATTGTCAGAATACAATAATCTTTTATTAAGTATATGAGCTAGCAGTAGGTCTTCACATTGAAGATGTGGGAGTTATACTAAATGATCTATTTGTCGTTCCTTACTTTTCTGTGTTTTGGGACACAATATGGATATAACTGTATCTATTTATAAATTACAAGGTCAAAATTCAAGGTCACATACACTTAAAAAAAATAATTACTATCTTTGTTTAGTCTTAACTTTATTTTTTGTTTTGTTTATAAATAGTTGGCAAGCTTCTAAATTTTTGTTAGACCATGGTTTTCAGATTTTGATAGCTAAAATACAGTTAGAAAAAACATAGATATATGTGTATATGTTTGATAAAACCAAGTAATTGTCAAAATCTAAAAAAAAAAATCATTTATTTTCTTGAAACTTTGAAAGCCTGGCATGTATTCGCCATCAGTGAAAAGATTATTTACATTTCTTAGCTAGTTGTCTCTTCTCTGACCGGAAATTAGCCCAGGGATAATTAAAAGGTGTTTCTCTTTCCTTTAGTCCTAATGTATGGGACAATTTGCCTAAATGATTTCCTTTATGGTCAAACCATATAATGCCATTATCTGAATGTTCCACAATCACTAAGTCCATTATTTTGATGTAGAAACCCCTGACCTGTTATCTTCAAGGACAGGTGATTTCATCTAAAATCAACCACACCACTTCACAATGTATAAATTTTAGTCAAACGTAAAACGTCAATAAATATTCAGAAATCAATATATCTCTCTCAATACTGCGGCCTTGTTTGGCAATAATGATAAAATTTGGTTCAGGTTTTATGGAAATTAATTCCTATCAAAATATAATCTATCTACTTATTGACACTTAAACATTACTCCAAAGAAAGATTTAATGTATATTTTTAATCTGTATGTTGATATGTGGAATTTATTTTTTAAAGAAATTTAATTTAAGAGCTAGAAAGTGCATTCATTGAACTGAAGATTTTGAGTAATCTTGAACTGGACGTGACATTTTACACTTGAAAAGAGAAATAAACATCTTCATAGGCTAGTGAACCATGTGTTATCTCCGATTTTCATCGTGGAAGACTGTCGCTAAATTCTTAGAACCAGGGTGTATGAAATCACCCCCTCAAGCAAACGAAAGCAAATCTTGTTTGGCACATGGCCTTGTGAAAAATTTGAATCCCAGACAGTTGTAACTTGTGATGTTCTGAATTCACTTTTGTATTTGTTGTCAATCAGGAATCATTGACAGTGGAACCTAGAACTGTCAAACTCCTGCTGTAAATGTCAGCCGCATGCTGTGTTAGGCTTTTGAACTTCGTGGCAATCAAACCTAAATATGTGCATTTATTGCCGAAAACAAAGGATTTTAACGATTAAGTCTGGTTTTTATTTGAAATCGTACAAGTCTGCTGGGTTGTCAGAGGATGTGGTTAGATAATTAAGACAGAATTAATTTGGAGTGGAGGATTAGATTATGTATTTATACCAAGTAGAAGACCCAAGCGGCAGGTAAAGTAATTCTTCTTCATCTCGACATTGTAGATACACTGTAGATTGTTTGTGTGGAGATTGCGTTTGTTGTATCGCTTCACAACAGCACCTGCTTACCACTTGTTGGGTATCCCTTAGTATTCCTTTCTTAATAAACGGAATTCATTATTTTTCTGAGGTATATTAATAATATAAATACAAACTTATATAGCGCCTTATCTAAAATACTCTAAAGCGCTGTACAACATACTAATATTTACAATTAAAACTTCAAAGAAAACCTAGAATACAAAACGAAAATACCTTACAGATTTAAAACATGAATGCAAACATTATGTCATAATAGATAAAAAGTACAAATCAAGACAATTTAAAGTATAATTTGATATGATGCAGGCATAAACGTCCTAAATATGTGAAAAACAATAAGTAAATCTAAAACACCATTAATTCTGTTTGTCTTGATTATTAGGTTTTTAGCAGTTTACTTAAACTAGAGCTGTCGTGATTGTGAAAGTTCTTATAACAGTTTTTTTTCCCCTTGTCTCTTAAACAATATTTACAATGACACTTCCTTTTCAAAGATGATTATAAAGTAACTTTAGATCTCCTAGGTAAATGCATTATTGTTTACTTAGTATGTCTGGAAGGAAGTAAAAGATCTTGGGTGGGACCTTGTTTTTTATGAGGGTAATGCATTTTCTGTGTTTACTTTTCCCTAGGAAATACATTCATATTGTACAGACAGAATACTATGACTCAATGCTGACTGTGTATATATTTATACACAAAGAACATTGTTTCGGGACTTTCTCTGCGCTTCTCTGCAATATATTTAGGTAATAAGCTTTGCTGAAAATTTCAGTCATCAAGTTTGTTAATTGGGAGTTTGTTAATTAGAAATGAAGTATTTGCTAATCAGAAGTGAAGTATTTGCTAATTAGAAGTGAAGTATTTGCTAGGGGCATATCTCATTTTATAAAGGGGCATAGCAAACACGTAATGCATTAGTAATTACAAATTTGTTTGATTTAATTGTTTAATACCTTTTTTGACCAGTGGGTATCTTTAACATGTAGGAAAATATTTTGGATAAATCTGCAAAATGGTTGATGCCATTGCTAAATCATGCTGACAGCTTTCTTACAAAGCATGCACAAATATTCAGGTCAACTCTCACAAATTAGAAAAAAGACAATAGAGTCATATTTATAGGTGAAACAACAAGATGTGTGATGCACATTACCTTGATAGGTAACACAATCTACAGGTGAAAATAAAAATATCATGTGCATTTGATAGAATTGCCAGTGGACTAGATAAAATAGCTGGTGACTTATTAACACTTTTGAAATATTTCCTCGACCATTCCTCTATTATTATATCTATTGATGTGCAGGAAATGGATAATTTTTTTTCCTGGCTGACAAGATCTGTAAATACACTATATCTACATGATTTCCTGCCTGATGTTATATAGCCTTCATATTTCTAAAGGTCAGACGGTCAGATTTAACCACCAGTATACACAAATTTATGAAACTGTCAGTTTATGAAATTCTCATCATTGAAGTACACATGCAGTGTTTTTTAAGACTTTTGTATGGTTTTTTGCACCAGTTCATTTTCCCCTCTCTTTCTGTGCTCTTTGATTTTGAACTTTACGTTATTATGAGATAGAGAGTATTTTAAGTGCTGTCAGTGTTGTGTGACTGGGGGAGTCTTTTTCTGACACATTAAAATGAAGTACTAGCTGACATTTAAAACAAGTACTTGCTGGGGAGGAAGCAGGTGCTTCCGAGGAAAAGTGGCTGTGTCTATATTTTCTATGCCAAGCAAGTTCATCCATATGTTACATGTATTTTTCCAATAAGATTTACTGTGGAATCATTTTAATTTGGGGGCCAATGTTCATGGGGTAACCAAAGTTTGCTGGTTCGTGGGGACGTAATTTTGTGGATAATTGAATAATAATGCGAACGGCATAATATTTATAAAGATTAAAAGGAAATAAAACTGTTTGTGGGGATGTAACATTCGTGGTTAAAGAGTGACCCACGAAATCCACGAACAATGATGGTTCCACAGTAGTCTTTAGTTGGATTCTACAAGCAATTTTTTTTTTTCATGTTTTTTCCCATTTGTTTGATAATATGATTTTCTCTGTCTCATGTCACTCAATCTCAAGAACATGGACATTCCTTTAGGATAG
>CAJDSM010040196.1:0-10565 GCA_903981925.1 Ostrea lurida
TCTCAAGAACATGGACATTCCTTTAGGATAGTGTTGCTAGCAGTGTGGTTTGAAGTATTTTGAGCAATCTTTTTAGACCACTGTATGATGAGAACTGGGTGTTATGATTTGTCTGTAGGATTAAATATTCTCCAAACTCGTGACTGTCATAAACCCCTCTTCAAACATGGCTGTAACATTCTTCAGACATTGTCACCGAGTCAATAATTGATGAAGCATCATGGGTATTACAGAAATGATAATAACGTTATCTGTACATTATTAACATGAGAGTGCCGAGCTCGTAAACACGGATTAAACTTGTGGCCTTCCAGTCATGTAACCCACAAGGACATGTTTGTAAATAGTGAAAACATCTCCGAGACTTTTATCTCCTTCATGTAGAAATCTCGCGGCTTTCAGAAGAATAAATGTATCGGTAGGGATTTACTCAAAAGAAACAGCCCCTTATTGGGATAAACACTAAACACATCCTCAAGCAAGGACACTTTTGTTTTATGTTCTGGATCACATCCATGACAAGCTCATGAGTTGTATTATTTTTCTTAAAAACATGTTATGAAAATATGTATTCGCTCTCACTTTAGTACTATGTCATACGGAGTTCAGGGTCACGAAATTGGTTATTTTAAAATTTTTGTTTGTTGAAAAAGCAGTTGTAGCAGAACACGCAAAAAGCGTGATGATGTATAGCTCTTTAAAACTTAAGTGATCAAAATGACATCAGTAATGACCAATTATGCATTTTACAGCCGGATGACTTTGGTTGTTGAAACCGAAAGGTAAGCGATGGACTGTAATCCATCGAAGTTCACCTGAAATTGATATTGTTTATTTCTTGTATGCTCTGAGCATGTCCTGTTCGATGTCTATATAATTATTACAGACTTTATTAATAACGTAACTCTTCCAGGATGAAAGCCGCTGCTAAGAAACTCAAGAAATTTTTCCATACGGTCCGATTCATTTCCAAATTGAGGCCGTGAGTTTTGTCTCTCTCATGCACGCGCATGTCACTTCTCTGTGTGCTCATTGTGTAGCTGTATATTCATTTCTAAATCTGTCTTCCTCTTACGCAATGTATTATAGTGTTATTGAAGTTGTATTGGTGAATCTTAGTGTCTTGGGTTTATCAATTTGTAAACTTGTGAGCAAATTTTCACTCCAACATATGCAGTATTCACCAAACAAGTTCAAAACTCTTTATTATATAGGTAAACTATATTTCAGTTGATTTTTTTTTTTTATTTCTTGCAACTTAGAATTTAGAAGCATTATGGGCACTGATTTGAATGTGTGCAATATCACAGTGTGAATGTTTTCAACATTCATCCAACTGCATCAATTAATGCATGTAAAATGTTAAAAAAAAATTGTGATATTTTTTGCTGGTCCTTAAACTGTACATGTAAGTCAGATTATAGATATTTCAAGAATTAATTGATAGTATTTTAAATCTGGCTTCTAGATCTTGCCCGGTTCATCATTTTGTTCAAAAGTTTAGTGTACTATACGCTTGAACTTGGTCTTGAATGTTTTGATAAAGGTCCTATTATTTATAAAATATCGGCATTTAAAGGCATATTGTCTAAACAAAATCTCAATATTTTTATTTCACTTAGGAAGCAGTTGAATTCGTGAAGATTATGATGATATTAAATTAAATGATTGGTACCAGATATGATTATTTACTGTTATTTTTGACTCCAAACTAATAACATACAGTTCTTGATTATTATCGGGAAGACAAAAAATTCGATTTAGCCCCGCCTTTATTCATATGACACCCTAGTTTTGAACGTCGTTCGGAAAGCTATCGCGCGTGCTCACAACGCAGTTACCTAAGGGGCCTCAATTGGACAAAATTCTCAAAATGACTAACAGCACAATTGAAAATTCATTTTTTCAGTACACGATAAACTAGAAGGGTGTTAAAAAAATATAAATACAGCAGCTTCATATAAGATTATGAACTAAGTAAAAGTAATGTGTATTTGTTCTTCCACAACTGTTAACCTTTGCTGTGCTATAGCATGTGTGACGTCCGGTCTTCTGACGTCTGTCGCACAGGTCTATCGGACAACGTCATCAAGAATCTTCGGTATATTCGTATTAATTATCATGATCTCTCTGGCAGACAACTTCACAATAACGACACAATTATATCATTTTATTTTTTAACAATTTATCATTTTTTACCGTTTTAATCTTTTTAAACGCAATACGCATTAGTTCTGCTGATCAAGAAAAAATAAATGGTTTAGACAATTATCCCCTTAAAAATGACCCAGGACTTGCATGCAAAAATCTCTAGAATTTTGGATACATATTACTAGAGTTTTTTTTAGCTGTAATATATAAGTTGATTATTTCACATCGATTATCATGCTTTTTTGTATCATGACGTATCGTCCTATCCAATTGTGTACTGTTCGCCTCTGTATCTAGTACATAATTACACTGAGGTATTTGATATAGAAAACGCCTTGAATGTGACTAACAAAGTAATGTCCTCGTGTGTATGTGATACATGTAGATTAGGGTATTTAATTAATGTATAATCACTAGATAGGCTTGCCAGTCTTGGTCTGTTGAATTGGAAGATGTCGGCAGTGTGCTGATTACATGCTTGTAGTTAATTAATGTATTACTAATGGAATTTCCTTGCAATGACAGTCTCCCAATTACAGGAGAATAAAAATAATGTTCTGTCAGTACAGCATCATAATTAATTAAGTGAAGACCTGATACTTTTCTCCTGCTGCCCATATGTCAAACTTGTTTCTCTAAGCATGCTTGGAAATTCCGAAAACACGATTAGCAAACATGTATTTGAGAATGGAGCTACAGTATATGTAATATTTGTCAGTTCATAGAGACCACTGCAACAGATTCTTAATATTTATGTTGTTATGTAAGGTCCTGATATTCACTTATAGCATTTTGTATGAAAGAGAAACTACCGTACTAGCTGGTACACTGGCAAAAAAATTTAAGTCGTGTGGTATCATTTTGGTTTATTCAGGTGGCGGAATTAACAAAAGTAGTCAGGCTTCTAAACAAATATTTTATCCATACAATATTTATACACTGGTATCTTCAATGTTTTTTTTAAACTGAAAAGACACTTATTTTACTTTGTTGTAGTTTGCATTCCTTGTAGATCGAATTTCCGTTCAAATTTTAGCTACGGTTCATAATTGATATGCAAGGGCATTTTAAGTCATATCCTGAAGACAATATCTTCTAATGCTAGAAATACAGTGATTACTTTTATTGATGGCCTGACCGAGTCGTGATTGAGAAAATCGAACTTCCGGACCTCCCCAGTGTTCTATCGCTTAGTTTCCGCCACCAGTCGTCATGTATGTGTTCTAGTGTAACAATTTAGAGGGACTGTGTATTCATAGTTAATCTGTTATCTTGGGTATGGAATAGCACTATAGGAGGATTATGAAAATTTAACTCAGATTTTTTTTTATCAATTGAAAAAGTATAGCAGATGCAATCTATGATTCAATGCATGCATCAGTAATGAAATTGTGAATATTATTATTGAAAATGTACTTATTTTTTTTAAAGTTTTGTTCATCTTCACCTGTAAGAAATAGAATGTGACTCATAGATTAGTGTTATTATAAAGAAATCTTGCCTCATTATGTTCTGTTTGTTAATCATGGATAGACCACCTGTACTATCCATCAGATGTGTAGTGTTTTAACGATTGTAAAATATTTGATTTCATAATATTGAAGTTTTTATTTATAATTTAAGTGAGGCGCTACTTAGTTTTTCGATTTATTTACAGCTTCAGTGAGAGTTACTTCACAGTTAAAGGGGCAGCCCTGATTCTGCCACAGAACGAACAAGAGTCTGGATATGCTTCCAAACGGGATAACCAAGAATTTGTGACAGTAAGCTCGATTTCTAGTAAGAATGTGAATTATGTATTTCCTTTGTTTTTGAGATTAAAAATTGATGTCAGCATATCCTCGACAAATAAGTGGGGTCATTTATCTTTGAATTTGTCATTTATATACAGGAACTATCTAATACACATAATTTCAAAGAGTGGTATGTAAATACAGAAGAAAAAAAAAGCTCATGGGTGTGTTATTATGTCTCCCCTTTTCCAGGGGGAGACATCGGAACTTTGTTTCTTCTTCTGTAAGCGGCATATGTTGAAAGACTACTAGCCTTCTTTGAGACTGTATTATATAAGTACTTATTTGGTACGTGTTCTGTTTGTTGATAATCTGTGTTGATCTTGATCATCTCAATGTTTGATTTCAGACGAGATACAGAGCCACCTGCAGGCCATGTTTTACCTACTACGACCACAGGACACGATCAAAATCGTGAGTGTAGCGACATTCCAACACCTCGGGTGGTCAGCTGCTGTATAAGATAGTTTGTCTGTCCCAGTAATCAGAGCCTGTTAGGTGTTAGGCATGGTCTGGAGAGCCAAGGTTCTGATACAATGTGTTAGGCATGGTCTGGAGAACCAAGGCTTTGATACGATATGACACTTCACATACAGTGTACAGATTTCTAAGAGAAAACATTTCCTTTGTTTGTTACATTACAACATGTCATGCATTAGATTTTAGACAGACAATATAATTCCATTAGTGGTTGATTCAAAAGTTTAGCATTTTATTTTAATATGGTGAAGTAGACGGACTAAAACTATCAAGATTCATACGCGCATTGTTATCAACTGCAGTGCATTCATGAGGAAATGGCTGCCATCACAATATGTAAAAGGAAACATGGGAAATGTAGATATTGATACATGTTTTATCAAGGTGCATAGTTGAATAAATTAGATGTAGCTTTGTTATTAAGAGAGGACCCCCCCCTCCCTCTTAATGACTTTGGGGTCAAGGTCACTGAGGAGCTTTACAAAGAAAGCTTGTAGTTGACACTCACTGCGAAGGGATATGCCCCGCATAAAAGAATTCTTTAGATACATATAGCACTGTCAAATAGAAATATGACAGAAAGCTGATTTCCATTTTCAGGCGGTGAGGTTAGAAACGACCAACGCCACTGGCCACCCCCGCTACATGGCAGTGGTGTCGTGTATTGGTCGTCAGGATGAGGAGGAGTCTGTGATACTGGGCATCGACTGTCAGGCAACGGCCACCATAGGATTAGTGTACCCCATCTATGCTGATACCTCCATCAAGCTCGATGGCGATGGGTATGGTCGATATTGGAATCTTCTGTAATTTTGTTTCTAGTCTTTCACTCTGTTCTTAGGAGTGTGTAAAAGTCATGGTTGCTAAAATTATGCTTCAGTGTATTTGTTAGAAATATATTTTTTTTCTGAATTTTTAGCGGCTTCATTGTGTCCTCTGATGGCAAGTTACATGTATTCAAACCAGTCTCTGTTCAGGCCATGTGGTAAGTCAAATATGTATATAAACAGTTCTGTATATGTACTGAGATGATTTCACTATTTTGCTTCGTTACACATCTATAGAATCAGTGTACTTTATATATTGGCCGGGTTACTTCAGCAATTAGATCGTCTAAAATCTTACTAGTAATGCAAGGGTCCCAGGTTTGATCTCTTGTTTAAAAACTTTAGTAGAAACAAGATAGGATGAAAGTGAATTGTACCTAGAATGTTGCAAAAAATTGCATATTTATAAATAATAGAGAAAGGCTGCATATACTGTAGAAGCACAAATATTGGTCGGGTTAAAATTTCGTTGTTTTGATTCCCCAAAAAAATTTGGTCGGGATTTAATTTCGTCATTTCAGACCGCTTTGTATTTATAAACAGTTGGGTTAAAAATTCGTCATGGATTTAATTTCGTTGATTTATGCTACCAACGAAATTAACGAAATTTAATCCATGACGAATATTTGTGCTTCTACAGTATATCAGATGTTTGTCTTAAAGAGAATATACATTGGATGTTTTCCTTAAAGAAAATATCACTCAGATGTTACTTGTACTAATTTCCAAACCTCCCGCCCACAATTATTCCAGTTGATTTATTCTGACATCTAACTTCACAGATCTTATGATTCCTGGATGCTCCGCCTACCTAGCATTTTGATTGGTTAAACATAAATATTGTTGAAGGAGTGTTCACTGAATTGGCAGGGAGTACCCCTCAGAAGGGGGGGAATTATGCATTTTCAGGGAAACAGTCAGTTTCATAGTGTGACTTTTATATACAGAAAATTCAGTAAAGGTATAATAAAGACAATTACTGAACTGCTTTGTAATAATACTGGATAATACTTAGAACAGCTCACATTGGCCATTTCAAACACACTGAATGAGGTTACATTACTTAATACTTCCTTCATTATCCAGGGGGGGGGGGGGGGGGGGATCTATAACGCAATAACCACTTGTACTTTGTAGTTATTTATTGTGGAAGTTTACTTGTTTTCAGGTCAGCATTACAATGTCTGAACAAGATTATGAAGATGGCGTGTGACAATCGGTATATTCCCTCGGGGTTGTCTCACGATTGGACGGGATATTACAACTCGACTAGTCTTAGATCCAGTCGCATACAGATAACAGAGTGGTGAGAATTCATCAAACACCAAAACAAAGTCTGGCCTTGGGAGGAGGGGTGGGAAGGGGGGGGTAAAGGTTATGCAGGAATTGGGTTGTGCATTTGTCCATAAATTGATTGGTTTCTAGGCCCTTAGGAGGATCGAACATCTAAAATCCAAACATATGTTTGTTAAATTTGTCCATTGGATACTGTAGATTCCTTATTTTACACGAGTACTTTATATAGCAAGTTGACTCTAACACGTCAAATCGCGAGAAGGTAAATTCACGATTGTTGTGTTAATGAATAGTATTTACATTGATTTTAGTACCATGAAAATAAAAGCTAAAACTTTTATTTCGCAATCGATGCTCCTTGCGATATTACGTGATATAAGAAATGAATCTTATTTTTTTTTCGGGTGATGCAGGTATCACCGAATTTTAGACGGTAAAACTCATCAATGAGCGAAGCGCATTGATGAAAAGTTTTACCGTCTAAAATATCGGTGATAACCTGCATATCACCCGAAAAAATATAAGATTTATTTCTTATCATTTAATTTTATATTACAACAACAAAACAATGTCCATTAGACATTACTTTTTGTTCAGGTACGTGATCGAAAATCACCTCAATTCTTAAAAGGTGTTTTAACCAATGAGAATCGGCGCTAGGTGATCACGTGAAATAAAATTAAATGATAATAAATTACTCGCGTTTTATTAGGAATTTACAGTACATAGCACATACAATGTGAACATAAAACCATTAGATGACAAATGTCTACTTATAATTCCAACAGTGTGAAATTTTCAGTCAATATTAGCTGTTTTAACAATTGATAGTCATTAGTGCATGTGATATTTAAAGATTTTTTTTATTAAAACTTAGATGCATTGATCATTAATTCACTGTTTGAAACCGTTATTTCATGGAAAAGTGGTCACAAACAACATCACAACCATGTCATTTTGCAATCTATTTTTAGTAACAACATAAGACCGGACACCCCCCAAAACACAATTCTCTGAATTAATTTTCAATATGCTTCAAAATTATATACGATAAGAATGGTAAATATTTGATATAAATTTTGACTTGTGGATGCTGCTATATGTATTTAGTATTTTTCTTATAATAGTGCCCAATGCCTATTTGGTCACGTGCATTGGACACTATTATAAGGAAAATGTTTCCCTAGCCATGAAGGATTTCTTTTCACCATATTTCACTTTGAGACTAGCCATGGGATTAAGATTACCTCTGTCAATTTTGGGGTAGATGGTCAAGCAAACTTCACAATATGTAACTGTCAAAACAGCATTGTACACCTTCCATCATCCACACACACCCCCCCCCCCCTTTTTATTTGTGCTTGGTTGGGCGTGTAGCAGTCCAACCAGGACAGGTGTAGTTCTTTCAAACTCAGAATTTTTTTTTACCTACACATGAAATAAATATTGCATTTTGTGCTCCAAGGATTGTTTTTGATTTTGCATTGTGCCCCATCCCCCCAACATTAATATTTAACAAATCATAGATTTTTATTCAGTCTTTAGAAAGGTCAAGGTTAAGACTTGTATGTTGTATTAACACATTTTGTTCACCATTAATTCAGGGTCCCAGAAATCGTGGGACATGCTTGGAGCTCTTTTAATGTATAATGATTGTGATTTTAGGTACACCAATGAAGATGTTGAATTTTTCAAGTCTGTGCCTGTATTTGTGGAGACTGATGAGTAAGTTTAAAGAAACATACAAGACATTTTGTAAATCATAGATTCTTAATCTGTCTGCTTAGTCCAGTAAATGAAGTAATAAATCATGCGTTTACAGTCCCTGAAACGTTCTACTTTACCATTTTTCCATGCGGTCACCGTGCGTGTAGTCATTTTTAGCTCACCGAGACGAAGTCGGGGGGAGCTTATGCTATACCCTCGGCGTCGGCGTCCCATCTTGGTTAAAGTTTTTGGAGCAAGTGTGCATTGATGCCTATATCTAGCTTATTACTGGTCCAATCTTGCCCAAACTTGTATGGATGATGCTTCTGGGGGTAATGAAGGAATACATAGACTTAAATGCTGAATCTGAGCTATAGGCTTCGGATGCTGGAGGAAGATAAGGATGTTAGTGCTGGTTAAAGTTTTTGGAGCAAGTGTACTATTGTGGTTATATCTAAATTATGACGGGTCTAATTGTCACTAAACTTGCATGGAAGGTGTATCGGGTGATTTTGAAGGACTACACACACCTGGTTGCTGATTCTGAGCTGTAGGTTTCGGATGCAGTAGGAGATGGTGCTATTAGACCTGGTTAAAGTTTGAGTTTTTGGCAGCAGTTTGGCTTATTTATGGTTCCATATCTTAAATAATTACTTGTCCAATCTTCACCAACACTCTCATGGATGGTCTGTCGGGTGATACTGACTTAGATGATCGCTGAATCTGAAGGCTGTAGGTTTCGGATGCTGCGAGATGTGAATGTTGTTTAGATAGGCATATTTGAGTTAGTTGCTTGTTAGTTTGTAAACTTATATCTTAATAATTACTTGTCCAATCTTCACACAAACTCTAATGGATGGTCTGTCGGGTGATACTGACTTAAGATGATGCTGAATCTGAGCTGTAGGTTTCGGATGCTGGAGATGTGATGTTTCTTTAAGATAGCATATTTGAGTATCACTGTTCAGTCTTGTAATCATAGATAAATTATTACTTATAATCGCCTATCTTCACCAAAAGCTCTCAGTGGTGTCATTGTTGGGTGAATGATGCCGGTGTGGACGGATCTTAGAATAGCAGAAGTCGAGTTACGCATGATAGATAGTATAGTCCCATCCTGGTATGTGGAAATAATGCTGAAGATGAGTCTGTAGGTTTTCGGATGTGGAGATGTGATGTTTGTTTAAATAAGGCATATTTGAGTATTTTTGCTCAGTTTAATCTTATCTAAAAAATTACTTGTCTAATCTTCACCAAACTCTCATGGATGGTTTATCGGGTGATACCGACTTAGATGATGCTGAAATCTGAGCTTGTAAGGTTTCGGATGCTGCGAAGATGTGATGTGTTGTTTAAATAGGCATATTTGAGTTATTGCTTATTCAGTTTTTATTTCTAATAATTACTTATCCAATCTTCACCAAACTCTCATGGATGGTTTTATTGGGTTTGATACCGACTTAGAAAATGCTGAATCTGAGATGTAGATTTCGGATGCTGGAGATGTGATGTTGTTTAAATAGGCATATTTGAGTTATTGCTTGTTTCCAATTTTCATCAAACTTAGATTAAAAATGCGTCTTGTGATCTAAAATGTATTTGAGTAGTTTAGATGCTGGTTATGAATAGATATATACGATATGGTATGATATGATAATTATATGATATTGTAATGACAGTATATTAAATATATAATGTTAATTTTGAGATGTACTATGCCTAAAATAGTAGCTCCAGCGGTTTTTGACGTATGGTCCACAGAGCCCTCTATCACAATGGGAATGACTACAATGTTATATTGAATATGGTATGATCACAAAATATGGTATTGATTCATATATTATATCGATATATGGTATAGAATAACGATTTGTATGATATGGTATGATATTAATACAGATATGGTATTATATGATATGGTTTGATATGGTTACGATAATTATAACAATATGGTATGATACGATGATGGTATGATATATTATGATACACATATGGTATGATAACGATTGGTATGATTAAGATATGGTATGATAAGATATTATACTGATATTGGTATGATACGATATTAAATGATAATGGTAATGAACACGATATTATACGAAATCATATGGATGACTATGATGTTATATGATATTGTATGAACATATGATATGAAATATTAACCCGATATGGGTATGAAGTTAATACTGATATTGTATGATATGATAATAGCGTATGGTATAATATATATAAGATTTGGTATGATGATTAAGGTATGATACAAATTATATGATATGGTATTAATATCGATATGGTGGTTGATAGCGATATT
>CAJDSM010040199.1:0-10894 GCA_903981925.1 Ostrea lurida
TAGTTGAAACCATTTTGCGTTACTCTTAAACACGAATATCAGAACAACTGAATTATGCCGTGTTCAAGTCTACTTATGCATGTATAGTCCTCTAGACTCAATAACTAGTTTGGTATGCTAGCCAAGTTGCCGATTGAAATATAATTACATGTATGAGTTGTTATCAGAGGCCCCGCTGAAAACGCGGGTGGAGAGTCCTATTTTACTCTACAATTAAGAGGCCACAACGGAATAAATTATGGATCTGTCTATCCGTTCTTCAACATTTTCGTGCTGTAATGCGATAACTTCAATAAGTATTATATCGTCAAGTATTGAAGACTTACACAATTGAACTCTACATTCAGCAAAAATGTTATAAACTTCTTGGGTTCAGCACGCACCTTGTTGTCTGTCTCATCCATCGTCTGCCACTTCCACATTTATCTTTTGTGATGCGATCCAAAAAGTCTATCCGATGGTTTTGACACTTGGCACAATGTACATTTACAAAAAAACTGGCAAGGTAAACTATGTGTTCAACGTAATCATAGTCCAAAAAATCAAAATCGAGTGGTAGGCAACACAGACCTCCGAACAAAAGCGAAGCAGATTAGAGCTGTAAGCATCTCTGCCGTGAGCCTAGTTCAAAACTAAAGCTAACATGGTTACTCGTGTCAAATCTAAGTTCTCTGACATGACTCTTTAACAGCTGTTAGAGTTTGCGTTAGTAGTAAGGATGAGGCTTGGTAGAGCACTTACTGAACCGCGATGTAATCTTTTGTTTGCGGATTCTTATGCAATTCGGAAATCCAGTAAGGCTATGGTAATTCAAATGGATACCTGATTCTTCGGAAATATTGAAAGTATTTCAAAACGGAAAGTGATTTGAAGTTTAACAAAGAATTTCATCTTCAGTCAGATTTCTTGAGCATATAAGTTAGGTTCCACAATGTATGAAGTACAACCCTAGTTCATTTTAAAAGACAAGTATAAATAGTAAGTTTCCAAATGAAAACAATGTTGTTACTTCGCTTTACTCAGCTGAACTTACAAAAAATTTTCATGTAGTCTATGTACTCATTTACCACTTCTGGCTTCTAAAAGACAGAACGTAAATAGTACACATTTTCCCCGAAATGGTTTAATACTGTATTTAATAATTTCCTAAAATAGTGTTGATCCATTAGACAAAGTTGTGCAAGGCTCCTCTCCCATCAGATTATGCAACGTCTGACGTATTTCTTCCACAGAATCCATGATAGTCATGAAAAATTATGTCCATATTTAAATGAAGCGAGATTCTCGGAATTTTAGGACCTTTTTAAAATAAGACTTAAAGATCCTATTTGGAATAAGTGTAAATGTATAAATTCTGAGTTCACGGGCACCTTGTTGAGCTGTCAGTCACGTCAAGCATTTTGTTTGTTATGCAATACTCAAAAAGTTTATTAGTCGTACAAGTTTTGAAGATTGCACAATTGTACACAAACAATTAGGCACAGGGTGCATACCCGCCGTGAGCCGTTAAAGTACGAGACAAAGTAAACGGGATACTGGTAGAGCAAATCTAGTAGGAAAAATGACAGTCTAACAAAGGGTATGGAACAAATCAGTCAACATATACTTAGTAGATAAGTTTTAATCCGCCAAAAACAAGTCATTAAACCGACCGTTAGAATTTGCCGAACAATAATAGACACTTAACGAGACTTCATTAAACCCTTGCAACATCAAACATTTTTTAGTAGTTAGACTCAGTTATAAACATCTCCATCGACTTAGCATTGCTCTTGCGTTATCAATCAACTGAGACATACACACCATAAAAAAGTGAATAGTGCCCACATATATATATTAGGAAGGAAAGTTAACATTGGAGGTAAAGTCATCACGTGGTATCATATACTCGTAGTTTTCAATCTTGCGTTAGAGTCAATGTTAAGTAAAATAATCCAATATTGAAAGCAGGATCTGTCAGATTTCTGTGGTGCCTTTATATCGAGTTCTTCAGGGATATATCAAATAACATAATTCGTAGAAATAATGATGTTTAATTGATAGCACATCATCTAAATAGTCACCGATATGTAACGTTAAGACACAGGCAAGTTTTTTTCGTTTTGATCCCGTAACAGTATTTTGTACAAATCTGCTTCATTTAACTATAACCAAAAAGTCTGACAATCAACAGGGAACACAATTAGTCCAATAGGAAACCATCGATTGTTGAATACCTGGTCTCCAAACTACATAATATTTAAAATGATACTCTATTTGAAACCACAGCATGTTCATTACATGAATATCTACTTCTGAGTAACTTGTGTGGCAACAACACTATCCGTTTTATTCCCAACGATCAGAATCGATTATTGGTGCCATTATTTAGTTTAAATAAGAAATAGCTTATGTTACTAAAAAACCCATAGATTTTATTTATCATGGGAATCGTTGTAAAAGTGTGAAAAATCATACGCTTTGAATGCAAGTAATTTGCTTAGGAAAAATGCTCGTGATTCGATTCGGTACATTCTGGTTCAAACACCTATGTCTGTCTGTAATGTATATGTCAACATCTTTGTTGTGATAAACCATTTTTTGTTATGACGCAGATAACTCGAAAGATAATTTTACAATACAGTTTTCAAATTTGTCCAATGTCATTGGAAAACTAATGCATTTATGGAAATTATTGTAATGTCAGTTACAGATATATTTCCTTGTTGTTTACCTGAGTTTCGACGCCACGAGTTAAGTGGCTAATGGAAATCGCTGAAAATATGCTATCCAAAAAACATCATTTATCTAGAATGAGATTAAATAAATTTTGAACTTTATTATAAATTGACAAAAAAATATGATGATGAATATACAGATCAAGGAACTTTACTATTATCATATTTAGATTGATCACGTGATTCAATCACGTGGTTTTTTACAAACGACCAATCCGGTGTTTGAGGAGTTTTCAAAAATTTCAATACTGCAAGGCATAATGGGATTGGAATCTAACTTCATTCATGAATGTTTTTATAAACCTCTTATTTATTAAATATGTTGCATTCCTTTACAGATTTTACTAATAGAATTGTTAAAAAAATAATTATATCGTATCGTTTGTTTGAACTGCTTACCGTTCAACTGCACCTCGATTATACAAATAGACGAAGTTTATTCTAATATTTCGTCAGGAGATGCAACGCTTCTCTAAATAGCTTAAATATATTTGTTTGCTATTTAACACACGATATGTGAGGAATTTAGGCATGCCCTTGCAATGCAATCGATATGCAATGGCCCAACCCATGAGCCCACATATCCCTCCTTATCAATAGCAATGCATCAATGCTTTCCTACGGGATAAAATAACAATATTTTAGTGAATTCATCAGTGGGCATTATGCTCAAATGAATTAGTCGTTTTAAATATTTCCAAACATATTTGCATTACATCTTAAATTAATTTTTCATTAATACAAAACAATTCTGATCCGCCACCCGGAGATCATGAAATGCGTCACACAATAGATCACTATGACGATCATCATAGAAAGTGCATCGCTATTCAATGTTTTGTGTTATATCTAAGGCTGTCCGGACTACACTCAGGGACCAACAAAGCCACTTTTAATGCAAGTTTTTGGTAGGCTATACTTCCGTGCATCAAATAAACATTACATATGTAAATTACAGGATATTGCAAGTGTTCATATTTTGAGTTTTGTGTGACGTCATACATACCATTCCTTAAGTAGATATTAGGACACCCCCATCTTACGTTCACCTTACTTCAGCCTTAACTGTGCTGCGTTGCTTTGATCAAGTAAATATTTCTTGAAGTATCTGTTTCAAGAAATGCTTATTCAGTGTGTTAATATAAATCATATACGGTACCAATTTTAAAGCACCAGATGCGCTTTTCGACAGATTATGTCTCTTCAGTGATTAATATGAATATGATAAGTCACAATTTAATATAGTTTCACAGATACAAGTACTAAACATTACTATATCAAATACAGATGTCGCTTTCCTTTGATAGCCCATTTGCTGACCATGTCAGTTTCTAGTAAAATTGTACTTTGTATTCTAGACCTGCATATTCAAACATAATTATTCTACCTAAATGCAATCCTTTTAACGTTCAACTTTCTTATTTGAACGGTGAAGAGACAGTTTGTGAACGCTAAAAGCAATTTGATGAACGGTGAGAGAAAGCTGGACGCGAACAAAACGCTAATTGCGATAGCATTTGTGAACGGTAAGCGAATGATGAACGCAATATAAGACCAAACCAAGTTATTTCTTTACTAAGCGTCAGCGGGCGGTTAGGCTTTCTATTTTTTTTCTTATGGCAAACCCCCTCCCCCAGTATACATGTACATGTATTAAATTTTCCTGAATTTTCCTTCCGTCATTGTTCGTTTTCCCCTTCTGTTGTTTATACAGGTAACATCATATTAAAAACTTTAAGGAATATTGCACCAAATGCCAACATGAATTTGATACATTGTGCTATATGCCCTACATGCAAAGACGGGAAGAAATTGAGTGCACAAACAACATATTCGAGATGCCAGCGTCCGCAATACCCCGTGCTGTCAACATTTTGCCAAATGTGGCAAAGGAAAATTCAAAATTTTCCCCATTTACAAAATGTAGAACGAGGATGGAACATTGCATTTATCAAAGGAATATTTCTTTATAGAACTGTTTAACCCAAAACTTAATTATAAGTGAATTATTTATCTGATTTAATTACTGTATTGTCAATCTTGCTTCAATGCTACCAAAAGTAATAATCGTGACGTCATCCTCAACACAGAAGATTGTGACGTCATGACATTATAAACAATTTTAACAACGCAAAATATTCAAAACAAACTATCTGAAGAGCAAACATGACGAATGCGCTTACAGTTTTTTATTGTATGTACTGTGTCATTCTTGTGATTTCATTTTAATATATATATACATGTATATATAACTTTTTGCTTTATAATAAATGATTTACCACAAAATAAAACGTTTGTGCATTGCAACAAACAATTATAAAGAAAGGGCAACATTACATATCATTTTTGAATTGACGTTTGTTACAAAAATACAAAAAATTCAGAGTTTGTAAAACCTCAAGATGACTAACAATTGTAAAAAAAAATTATAATGTTTAGTGTTCAAAATTCAAACATATAGATCATTATAAGACGTAAATCTTAGCTGTGATCACTCAGTCACCAAATGCTAACAGTTTTCTTATCTTTTTTAATCCGGGGCTTTGCGTCACGGTAAGCATCTGCATATGAAAGCAACGTACATGTATTACATATGTCGAAATTAAAGGTAATTATTTTACTGGCGGATAATGATTTATACGTTTTGTATAGATTGATAACTAATGAACTTTTTCTATGTTGTAATAGATATTCATTTCTTCAAAGACTTCTCAAACTCTCAAACAACGATTGATCGGTATGGATGATACCTGTCCTATTTGTTTTGACGAAGTGCAAAATCCCTATTTCTGTAGACCATGCAGACACATATTTTGCTATCATTGCATTACTGCCTGGGAGAATTCAACATGTCCACTCTGTCGAATAGAGGTCATCTCCCACATTCCTGTCCGACAGGTGCTGCCTAATGCAGGTAAGTTAGTTTTGGTTATACGAGTAAAATTTGATTATTGTTAGATATTTAGATGTTTATCATGAAATGGTGAATATAAAGACAAAGATAACGAACGCTGATCAATCTCATAAGTCCCATATATAATACTAAACAAGAGTTGGGCAAACACAGACCCCTGGATACACCAGAGGTGGGATTAGGTACCTAGGAGGAGTAAGCATCCCCTGTTGACCGGTCACACCCGCCGTGAGTCCATAGTCTTGAGCAGGTAAACGAAGCAATTCGTAGTCAAATCGGTGTGTGTAAAACGGCTATGGAACACATCAGACAGTATTTGATTCGATGGTAGGTCATACTGGTAAACTAAATTGCTATATAACGACCATAGAATTTGCGAGATGTTGCCGTCAAACGTGACTGTTGAAAACCCAGCAACAATAACTTGCTTGTAAGTAGCATGCCTCGAGTCAGAAACTGATCATACGCAGAACAAGCTCTTGCGTATCGAATAAGTTGAGAGACATAGACACCATATGCAAGTGATGATGGGATATTGCTGCAGTTGACGATAGAGTAGAATTGTATGTGCTGTATCTCACTTGTAACGCAACAAATGACATTCAAATTTTCCTGACCATTAGAAATGCCCTAATTGAGCATTATGAACATTAACACTCTAAAATCTAAACATTTTCAGCTTAACACGTGTCCAAATTCTTTTAAATGAGTTTTTATGGAGGATTCACAGTTCATTATTATTATTAATATTTTATTTATTTATTTTTTATTTTTTATTATTATTATTATTTTTTTTTTTTGCATTTTACACAATCCGGAAGACACGCCCCTGTGATGAACATATGTATTAGGCCTACATACGCGGTCAATATCTTTAATTACAAACTCCATCTTGCGTATTCAATTCAACGTATTCAAAGTACATAATCGTGATGACGATTTTCCGCTTCGTCGGTATGTTTTCAATTGAATCCTTGCCTGGTGCACATGCTTTGTATTTAACAATGTTTTTGAGGCCTGGGGCAACTAGAACTGCTCTTGGAAAAACTGAAGAAAATGTAATTTATAGAAAATATTATGGTTTTTATTGTTGGATTTCATAATTGATTTGCTCTCATGAAAATATTTTAAAAAAATCCTGTTTCACGAATGAAATAAATTTTCTCTGCAAACAAATTTGAATAGCCTCTGTTTATTTGGTTTATGTTCGTAGAAAATGGAGTTCATGCGACACATTACGCCAAAGGAATTAAGCTGTTCTTTGCTATCATGATGATCGTCTTCATGTTTGTCGACATTCAGCATCCATCTGGATTCTTACGAAGTATAGTGTATCCTCCGTGTCGTGATTTGATTCTCATTGTATGGGAAATTGTGTATATTGTTTATCCTCCATGTTGTGATTGGATTCTCGTTGTATGGGAAATTGTGTACATTGTTTTAATTGGTATATGGACGCTCCTCAAAGGCTTGTACATGTTAATTGTTGTCTTAATGAATGTGATATATTGTTTGCTTTTGTTTTCAATTGTTTCGTTGTTATTGTTCATATCTGTATGTTGTTTCTTTATATGCCTTTTTGCCATAAATATGATTGACAGACATTAGGAATATGATAATAATGACTGTATATCAGGATCGTCGTATCATAGTATATAGGAAAGAGAATCAACTTTCAACCTTCCGTAATAATTGTCAATTTCACCATGTCTGTAGATCCTGTAATGTAGACATGTAAAGGCAAAACTAACGATCAGTGATCAATCTCGTAAGTCCCAAATATAATACAGAACAAGGAACTTGGACACACCAAAGGTGGGATCAGGTACCTAGGAGGAGTAAGATTCCCCTGTCGACCGATCACACTCGCCGTGATGCCATTGTCTTGATCAGGTAACCGCAGTTAAGTCAGTGTATGAAAACCGGCTTAACAAGCTATCAAATTCATCAGACAGCATTTGACCCAATGGCATCCCATGCTTGATCGTACAGAATGTAATATTTGCAAAATGCTGCATTTAAACGTGACTGTTAAACCCCTGCAACAACAAACTGTTTTTAAGGAACCTGTTTCGATTATAGAAAACTGATCATACGCAAAACAAGTTCTTGCGTATCGAATAAGTTGAGACATACACACCACATGCAAGTGATAATAGAATATTGCTACATTAATATCGGATGTAGCCAAATTAATGAATGGAGAAGCAAATCGTCCCGTTTGTCATAAAGTTGAGTTTGTAGTTTTGCGTTAATTTTATGTTCAATAGAATTCCAAGTACGAAGCAGACAGGAAGGACTCTGTGTGTCTTATTTCTAGTCTTATGGCATATATTGACTCAACATATGAATGAGAATCATTATATTAACAGGTAAACGTCGTCAATATATCGAAATGTCGAATTAAAAGACAACCCGCTAGCTCTAGAGATTACTTCTTTTTATGTAGAAGCCTTTGAATAAGAGCGTAAAAATAGGTCAGCTAACAAAGAAGCATAATTCGTGTTCATGGGAATTCCATCAGACTGTTGAAAGAGTTGATCGCCAAAAACTACAAAGATTTGTTAATGAGGATCTCCAGCATTGCTTTAATATCAGCTTCAGAGTACTTGTTTGTAGAATCAGAGTGAAATTTAAGAAAGTATTTTTTAAAATGGCTTTAGAATATTCATGTACTTAGGCATGTAATATAGTGTCTTCTTCCGAACTACAGGAGCATAATTTTGAGTCCCTTTCCCATTTGTAAAGAGTTATGTTAGTTGTGATGGTACATGTAAATTTATTTTTTTTCTCTATACTGCAATCACGGTTGATTTGAACTTGTTTTTACATTTAAAAGGAAGTTAATGTTTTTGACATTGATCTTCTGGAATCAGAAAAGACTTTCCTTTAAACTTTCCGAATGGAATTGTAGGTTCTAAACACAGAATGCAATATGCTGATTTTGATCCTTATTCGGGAACGAAATAGAAATAGTCTTCATTGATTAGGTATACAAAGTCTCAAATTATGGTTTTCAGGGTTTATTTTTGTCTTAGTCTGTCACAATTGTTTACATAGTTTTTTTTTTTTTCTATCTAAAGCTCACTATAACTTTTTTGTATAACGACTATAAATTAGTGAGAGTGAGGTTCATGTGTTGTTGGGAAAACTTGTCCTGCAGTCGTGCGCGGTAGAGCGAGTTTAGCACGAGTCGTTTGTTGAAAAGGTGTGTCCTTCAGAGCTCATGTCTGTGTGGACCTATATGGTCAAGCTTATGTCTGTATAGTCGTGTAAGAGATCTGTGTGATCTTAGAATTTTTAACTGTCCAATGTTGAGTGTCATTCTGTGTGTATTTGATACTGTTTTCTCGGTATGAAATCCTATGTAGAACGTAAGTGTGAGTTTGCAATATCTTATAAGTTACTCTTGTATATGTAATTTGTATATATATTCACAATTACATTATGCTTGTTTCACTATTTCAATGTCATTTGTGTTCAAGCTATTTTATGCATATGTAGAAACCCCGACTATAACAATTATTATAGGTGATTTTTGATGAGTACAAACTTAATAATTTTGATCGCCTACACAACGTGTGTTCATGTACATCTAGAAACACCAAACCGATTCTACAAGACCTAGCGAATCATACTTGGATAGAGGCTGAATACATGACATGCACGCATTGTATTTATGGAAACAAGTGATGAAATATCCTTATATGACCATGAGTGCGCATAGCATTATCAACTAATAAAAGCAAGCGCCATACCTATATTGGTCGGGGGTTGATTGAAATAAACTGTGTGTTTTATGCAAATTACATAACGTTGAATTGTTGGTTTTTTTTTTGGATGTATAGGCATTAATATGTAAAATATAATTGGAGTGTGTGAGAGTTAGTGTGTGGATGTTATACTTGTATATAATAAAGTATTTTCTTTGAAAATAAAGCTACTTGTATTTCTTCTTCTCGTATCAAAGTATCAAACGAGGAGGTTTTTTTTCAAATGTGGAGTCAAAATTGTGGCATGGTCGTTGCTCTCTACACAAGGCTGTAAACCTGAATAGCCAAGAAGAATTTCGATGAGGATATAGAAGGAGTCATCTTCATCAAGAATATATGATATAATTGTTTTCCTCTTAAACCAATGTTGATAAGAGATTAGTTGTTACCAATTCGAATTCTATTATTGAATCTAATCAATTGGTTAATGAATTCTTTGAATTCTATTTATCTTGGAAAGGTGTTAAAGTGTCTTTTCAAAAACTGTTTCAATAGCACCTAATAATATACTTAAATAATAAGTTTTTGCATCACTGAAGAGACATAATTTGTCGAAATGCGCATCTGGTGCATAAAAATTGGTACCGTATGATTTATATTATTCTTATCAATTTTAGTCTGATGTTCTAGCTATTGTTTTCATTGTCGTTTGACACAGTTCATTGATCGATGAAAATAATCATGTCTTTTTACAATGTAGTTTTCTTGGCATATTTTGCCTTACTTTTATCCAGCATTCCGTCTCATTGCTAAGCGCGTCAAAACGCTCAGCATTTAAATTATCATCCGAATGGAACTAGGATTCGACTTTGGTGCGTGAGTGTTAGTAACGACTCATCAATCTCACTATCCTCCGACTTCATAAGAATCGGAGGATGTACTGACATCTTCATAATGAACCTTTATCAAATATCTCATTTCGTGGTAGTTTACTTTTCTTAAGGATGCATTAGCCATCCAATGCCATATTAAGGCCACCATTTTGGCCCTAATAAACTAATGCATGCTTTACTATACAATTGCCATTTTGGCCAAACATTTACATATATCTGGGTTACTAACAGGACAACTCACGTCCACAAAAAGCAACTACATATACACAGAGGTAAGAAAGCGATTCCTAAAGAAAACATTAAATTCACAAGTAATATTGCAGATGTAATAAAGCTAAGGTTTTTTGATCGTTTGCTTCTTACATGTATCTAAACCAAGCTGTGATTAGTGGAAGCCAGCAAAAATGCATTCTTATGTGTGAAATAAACATGTAAACTCTGATGAAACTTTCTGTGCACATACAATGTGTGTTGTTGTTTCTTCTAATTTAAGAAGATACAGCATTTAGGTTCTACTTAAAAAAAACATTTTTGAATAAAAACGAGTTTGTTGCTAATATCGTATGTTCTAATCCTAAAAAGAACCACTGTGATTTAGTATTTTTTGTAATTAGGTAACTCATTTATATATAAATAGGTGAAGTTAACATCGTGCTA
>CAJDSM010040199.1:10919-25756 GCA_903981925.1 Ostrea lurida
GGGAGATCATTGTAATTGTTTCTAATGGTGCATTGAGAGGTTTCCCAATAATTTGTGCTGATGGTATTATTATTATATATCGAGACTCCTTAAATCCATTCAGAATGCATATATGAAGCTCCTTCCCTAACTTTCATTTTGAAAGAATGATGTATTCTCTGCATGTGCAATAAAAAAACAAATATTTGAAGACAAATATCCCATGCTGGTACTATTCGTACTAATGCAAAATTGTATAGAATATTACATGTATCTGCTTCGCGGTAACTTTGAATTTTTAACTGAAATCAAACAGGGTATTCTATTATCTGTGACACATAAAACACTGTTATGAAGATACTCCTCAATTAATCCAGCAAATGGTCAAAAATTGGTACCGGACTTAATGGATGGTATATAATACAAAATAAAAAATACCTTTAAAATGGCAGAAAGACTATGTTTGAATTGTGGGTTGGCAGTGCATGAACGAAAGAGGAACCAACTTCTGGCAGACTCATATCCCCACGGACAAGACAACAAGTTCCACAATCTTCCTAAATGCTCTTGTCAATCCAAAGCCTTCGTTTATCATGATAGCTGGCTACATATCACCTCATGGTCACACAACTTCAATCCTGGAAGTACCACACCTTCTGGCCTGGCAATCTATGGATTAAATATTTTAAATGTTATATGTGTTATTTGTAAAGAATAATGCATGCAATGCTCAAGATTAAGTATAATTTACTGATACTGATATCATAACTGGTCATCTTTTCATACCTGTACATAACATGTACAATTACCAGGTGATGGAAGTTTTAAAAAATAAAAAATCTAACACTTGCATGCATGTGTCCATATATGTTGACCCGATTGCAGTATTGACCTTGTTTTTGTTTGAAGTATTCTACATCAATTTGAATTAGTATTATGAAATTAAAAATTCATTCAGTTCCTAATGACAATATTTCCTTTCCTAATTCCTATCCTGGAATGGAACATACAAGGTGTAGGTGAGATGACCCTGAGTGCGTCCCGACAATTTGAAGGGGGGGGGGGGCACGAAGATGAGGCTACGAAGAAATGTTTTTGGTCATTCATTGTATATCACCTGTGTGTTTATCCAATTTGCAGAACAATTAATTCACTAATTTCATCTCAAAACTTGCTGCCAACCGATACATTACACCATCAGTTTCCTTGCAATGTTTAACATAAATTCTACTTTCTGTTCACAACGGGGAATAACGGGGAAATAACTAACTCTAAGCAAAAGAAAGTCTGAAAAACAACAGTAACATGGATCAAAATCGCTAACACATCTTGAATGAGTGGTACCAGCGGACTGATTCTTGTTACGATAAGAAGTCTAACAGCATTTTTAATCAATGTGCTACACTAATTTGAATAAACACATTGTCGGGGATCATTACTAACTTTACTAGGGAGATATGTAATTTTGTTCCCTAGCACTCTCACTTGTATATATGAATTTTGGGGGATTATATTACGTTTGCTTAGAGTTAGTTATTCCCCGTTATTCCCCGTTGTGAAACAGAAATGTGATTTAATGTAAACTATTGCAAGGAAACTGATTGTGCTAGATGTAATGTTGGAGCAAGTTTTGAGATATATTAGTGAATTAATTGTGCAAATTGATCTAAAACGACACAGGTGATATACATGAATTGAAAAAAAATTTCTGTCGTATGAGGCTGATTCTTGTGCCTTCCCCCCCCCCCTTTCAAATGTGGGAGGACTCAGTGGTCATCTCATACACTTGTATGTATCATGTCAGCGATTAGGAATACGGAAAGGAAAAGTATGTCTTTAGGGATGAAAATGAATTTATTTCATAATACTAATTCAAATTATGTAGAATATCTTCCAACAAACAAAGTCAATACTGCATGGGTCACAATATATTTGGAACATGGCGATGGCAGTGTAGATTTTTTTTATTTTTAAACTTCATCACTGGTAATTGAATGTACACGTGTATGTCAGGTATGAAAAAGATGACCAGTTTTGATAGTCAGTACTCAGTAATTAACTTAATCTTGATCAAATTGCATCATTTTTTCTTTTTACACATGATATCACAAATAACATTTAAAATAGTTTAATCCATAGATGAAGGCAAGGAAGGGTGTGGTACTTCCAGTTTTTTGAAGTTGTGGACCATGAGGAGATCGTACCAAGCTACATGCGAAGGCTTTGGATTGGACAGAGCATTGGAAAAGTTGTGGATACTTGTTGGTCTTGCTCCGATGGAATTATGAGCTGGCCAGAAGGTGTGGTCCTCCCTCTATTCAGTCATCATAGAACCACAATTGCAAACATGTCTTCTGCATTAAAGGTATTTTTTATTTTGTTTATAGTACATCGCCTATAGTCGTATACATATTTGTCTGAGAACCATTTGCTGGATAATGGAAGAATCTCATAACAGTGTTTTTTTATTGTGTACAGTATAGATAACTCTGTTTTGATTTTCAGTTAAAATGTCAAAAGTTACCGAAGCAAGATACATGTATATATTCTATTAAGCCAATTTGTGCATAGTAGTACGACTAGTACTCCAGCATGGGGCATATTTGTTGTTCTTCCAAAATATTGTTGTTTTATTTCACCAGGCGCAGAATACCAATTCATTCTTCTGAAGATAGGGAAGGAGCTTCATATGCATGATCTGATGGTGTTTAGAGGGAGCTCATGCATATACGAGTTAAATACAGCACAATTCATGGAACCTCTCAGATGCACCATTAGAAACAATTACCAATGACAAATGGGGATAATCTAGACTTGGAGGCAACTGGTTTAGGTATTAGTCAATTATTTTGCCCTTTGACTTTGACCTTTGAGTTTTGATCAACTTTAAACAACTTTTGTGCTGGGCATTATTCTGAAGGCCTGCACATATAACTTTTTGTAATTACTTGTGACAAGACCTTTTTTAATGAAAATAAAAATATTTGACCCATCTTGACCTTGACCTCGGGAGTTTGACCTACTATCAGAAAAAAAAACTTTAACCCAGCCTAACCCAGGGCATACTAATTGAACAAGTTTTGACTAGATTTGTAAAGCCTATATTTATAAAGACTAGTTCCTTCAATTTTAGAATGGTGAGTGATAGGAGTCTATGTCCCGGACACTTGTCGGGACAATTTGTGTTTATGTGAACCTTGTCCGCACGTTTAGTGAATGAAGTGTTTCAATAGATCCAATATCAAACTTTGTGAGACTGATAGGGGGTCAATAGGAGGTGTGAGCCGTCGCCACTTTCAACCGCCGATTCAAAGATGGTGGACCAAATAATGTAAAAAAATAAAAAAATTAGGTTGTGGATTCACCAAATTTTACTTATTTAGTGTATTTGATACCCCGAGTTCCAATTCTCTGCATCACAAAATTTCTTCGGCCGCCAGTCTCTTTTCAAATGGCCGCATGTACCAGCGGATAATGCATCAATGTGCTAAATCTCTACTTAATTTCCGTTCTGTGATTAAGTTTAGGGTACACAAATCCCAGATTATTGCTGGACTCAATTTTTTTCCTGTACCTATTTACGAAAACATGGGAGGTGTTCGGAAGGACCATTTGTGTTGCGCAATCCCTAACCAGTTGTTATGCTCTATATAATTGTATTTGGTAACGGGGAGTAAAAAGCTTTGTTTTATAGCCATCATCATCTAGTTACCAATGCACTAATTTATAACATTTTTATTGTTTCAAGCCAGAAGATCACATATACTGCAGATTTCAACAATAGTGGGAGCAAACCACTTCAACCAGTGCATACTGCCAAAGTGTCCAATTCATCCATAGCAAGAAAAATACATGTAAACAGTACAGCATACTGCCATAAGACTCCAATTTCATCCAAAAGCAAAAGAACATAACAGTAATTAGGACAGGGGGAAAGAAAACGACCACAACCAGTTAACAAATGAAGTGAATAGCAGGTGAAAATTACGGGCAGGCTCTCACTAAGGTATTTGGAGTATGTATGTCTAGCAGTGACAGTGGTGTTGTTACTTGGCTATAAATAGAGGACATTTTGAATATTCTTGTACTTTGCAATTTTCATACATTACGGTGTCGAGTGGAATATGGAAAAACATTGTATACAGGTTCATGGTTTGTCGACACTTCATTGGAAATTTGAGATGAATGTATTTTCATAATGGCTC
Source organism: Ostrea lurida (assembly GCA_903981925.1). Lineage (NCBI taxonomy): Eukaryota > Metazoa > Mollusca > Bivalvia > Ostreida > Ostreidae > Ostrea > Ostrea lurida. The sequence continues at coordinate 15,104 of CAJDSM010040199.1, forward strand.
CACCAACTTTTTCTGAGATTTGGAACGCATTGAATATTTTTGTTATATTTTATGAAGATCGTATGCTTTTTTTAAATTTCCATTACTCTGTATGTTGTAAATATGTGATAACGATGCACATTTGTGATATACATTTTCATTCTATATATTTCTTGTGAGTCAATTGGACAAGGAAGAGTATGACCAACATTACCTTTTAGCTCATCTGAGCCGAAGGACTTCACATCTAGCTATCTGATCGCCTTTTGTCGCGTCGTCTGTCCTGTCGTCTGTCTGTCGCTGTCTGTGTAACTTTTATTACATTTCGACTTCTTCATCAGAGTACCACTGGCCAAATCATCCACACTTGTACAAATTATCACTTGGGTATAAGGGGAATTCAAGTTCTGTTCAAATGAAGGATTCCATCCCCCATTCAAATGGGGAGATGAATCAACGAAAATGCAAAATGTGGTGTCATTTTCAAAAATCTTCTTCTCAAACCACTGGGCGCAGATAAGCTGAAATTTAATGAAAGCTCCCTGTTAGTGGAGATTTAAGTTTTTCAAAATCATGATCCCCGTCCGGGGGTAGGATGGGGCCCACAATAAGGGAGATCACAAAGTTTTACATTATGAATCTATATAGGGAAAGATCTTTTAAAAATCTTCTTCTCAAGCACCAATCTGGTGCAGGCCAAGCTGAAATTATATATGGAAGCTTTCTGATATAGAGGTAGATATCAAGTTTGGTTCAAATTCATACCGTCCCGGGGGTACCGATGGGCGCCACAATAATGGGATCAAAGTTTTACATAGGTTATATAGGGAAAAATTTTAAAAATCTTTTTACTCAAAGAACCACTGGCCCTGAAAGCTGAAATTATATAATGGGCAACGTCTTTCTGATATAGATGGAGATTTTAGATTTGTTACAATACATCGACCCGGGGGTACTATTGGGGCCCCAATAGGGGATCAAAATTGTTACATATTCATGATTATATTTATTGGAGGAAATCTTTAAAAATCTTCCTCAAGAACCGACTGAAACCAAACAAGCTGAAATTTATATTGCAAAAGCTTTCCTCGATATTGTATGGAGATTTCAAGTTTGTTCAAATTAATGACCCCAGGGGTATTGCTGGAGCCACAATAAGGAGGAGTCATAAGTTTTGTATCGATTTGTAATATATAGTTAAGAAATGTCTTCTTCAAGACAAATAAGACAGGCATTTACCTAAAGCTTCCTCATATCTAGAGTAGAAATCAATTTGGATCTAGATCATACCCCCGGTAGGCAAGCACAACAGGGGATGCAATAATGTGACATAAATATTTCTTCTCCAGAACCACTCGAGGCTCAGTTTTAAGGGAATACTTGGAAAATTCATTTCTTAAATCACCACTGCTGAGCCAGGACCAGGTCACTCTCAGTGTGAGCGATGTGGCCCATTGGGTCCTGCTTGTTTCCTCTGTTACAAATGAAAGTTGAGTTACATGAAGGGCATATAGTTCATGAAATATTGTACCATTGGTTCCATTTCCATTTATCTATTTCTTTTTGGCGTTTTTTTTTTTTTTTTTTTTTTTGGTTATTGTAGATTGAAGACAAATTTAAGAAACATGAAATTTTGCTTGAGAAAACATGTTCAGAGGAAATTCGGGGCTGATATATTTTAAAATGGTCTCAATCTTTTTCTGAAATTTTGGTACATTTGATTGATTGTTGTTCATATACTTTTATAAAAAGTTAGCCTTTTTATTTCCATTACTTTCAATATGTCTGTAAAGTAATGTGGTAACGATGCAAATTTCTCATATTTCATTATGATAATGAAGAACGGTATATTGAGTGGCATTTTGTAGTACTAATTAGGATAATATTTAATTTTATTTTTTTTCCCTTTCTATAATAAAATTCAGGTTAATATATAGTCATGAAGTTACGTACCTAATGTTCATTTTCCATTTAATTTGCTTTTTATTGAATTCGAAATTGAGTACAGAATCGTATAAATGGAAAATTATGCCTAGGAAAAAATTAACTGGTCAGCGGAATTTCGGTGCTTGAGTGATTTTCAAATGGCTCCACTAATTTTTTCTAAAATATTGACACATTGATTGAAATGTTATATATTTTATAAATAATAATGTTGGTTTTTCAGTTTCCATTACTGCTGTCTGTGCTTATGACATTTGATTAATTCACAATTACGATTTTGGTCAGTGGAAATTGGACATCATTAGGTGGGCTGGCGAGTAAGTATATGAATAACGTTATAATTTTTTTTTGTTTTAAATTTAAAAAAAACAGATGTTACATTATTTAATAAAATCAATATTTTTATAATTGTATGTCATTCTTGACTTATTTATATAAATTGTATATGGATCATATTTTTAAGAAAAAAATTACACAGAGTACCTCCCTTACTTTGACAGCCACTAGAGGGCAAACCGGCTACACTCTTTTTTTATGTTCATACCAGCATTGTCCATACATATGTGTAATCCATTTATACCAACATCATTTGTTTCCCTTACCTTGATCCTGACTACTCGTACTACCTTAATAAGTTCAATCAGACTTTTAATTGTTGGCTTATTTCTTGACCCATGATCTCAAATAACAAGGATAATGTAAATCGCCATGTGTGATCGGTGAACAGGGGATGCTTACTCCAAGGCATCATATATGGTATGTCCAGAGGTCCATGCTTGCCCAACTCTTGTTTTGTATTCTATTTGAGACTTACGAGATTGATCCCTATTCATTGTCTTTGCCTTTATAGTATAGACTATAATTGTTACAAAAACGTACCTGGCTGTATGAGGTTGTAAAGTGCTAGGTGTTCAAGGAACACACCGTCGTGTCTGAGAATAACCGGTTGAGACGAAGTAATGAGATAATGGCTTAATTAAGTTGGACGTCTCCGTTGAATGAATTTCGAAAAGTGCAGAGACGTGAAGATTTTTATTTGTTTTGAACATTTAGGCATCGTTAGTATTGATGCTTTGAAATTCACATACATAATTGCAAAACTTAGCAATTCATCTTTTCTGTGTTACTGTATGATCGGCGTCTCGCCTTCTGCTTGAAATAGGCGTATATTACCTCTGACCCTTTACAACCTCATTGGGATATTGAATTACTTGTCTTTCGATGACACCGGAATAGCATAAATGCATGTAGTGCTTATTCCTTACGAAATTGGAAAATGAACTGCGAGTTTGCGTAAATGTAGATTTCTGATTTATTGTTACATGTACGTGTAACTATTGCAAATTGTCTGAGATCATATGCAAAATCTTATAACCATAACCTTGTCAACAATCGAGACCTCGTTGAACCGAATACAAAATCATTTTTTATTGACATTTTTAAAAAAAAAAAACATCTCGTCGATCATTGAGTTACGTAATCTCCTCAAACAAAAATCAAGATAGGCTGTTTGTCCATTGCATATTGCTTCGTTTTATCAGTGATATTCAGATTGATTACCTTGCCCATGTGCATATCGCACTGAAAGAAAAGGAAAGCTAAGATTTTAAGAAACTGCAGTAAGTTAGTTATCTTATGACATTTCGCCTTTTTGAGACTCCTGATAGTTATTGTAATATGTTAATTGAAATAACATAGCCCAAATACATAAATCTTCCTGTTTTGTAGATGGGGGATCCGTTTTCCTTTGGTAAGTAAAATTAAGATATTAAAATTTTAAACGCGCATTTTCATCTATTGCACCATTAAACATGAAAGATTTTCAAAAACATGCAACAAGAACATAGCTAGTTTTTTAGGTCACTTAGAAATTGTCCGTCATCAATTTGTACATGCACATTGTCAACTTTCGTTTTCGCTATCAATGCACATGTTTTATTTATTTATTTTTTATTTTTTTTTTTACAAATTTGTCTTTTTGATCACTGAATTTTTGGACTTTGGGATGGCGTCATTTTCAAATGTGAGGGGGGGTGACAAAGGATGGTATAATTAAGCAAGTCTAAATAAATCATTTAATAAAGTTGTGAAAATGAACATACGTGCCACCTTATGATTGTACATATATTTGACAATATCTATTTCAGAAATATTAAAGAGATCCCAATGTTATTCTTGTTAAGGTTGTACAAGTTGTATTTTTGATAATCATGGATCTGCCAATTATTAATTTCGACTATGTTAATTTAGTAACATAGATACAGAAGTGCTAGGATAATCAATCATCTTTTAAAAAATGTCAACCAATTATGCATTCTGTTATGAATTAACAAAGCAAAGCTGCAAGACTGAGAAAACAGGTTTCGTGAAACAATACTTTATATTATTAAACAAAAATGAAAGCATAATTACTACTGTGCACAACAGCCATTCAACAATGTGAAATCTTAGTTCTAGGTCTGTTGACACATTTTCTAAAAAATAGATAAAGAATTAAACAAAAATGGAAACACTACACGCCGCATATTATCTAGTATTCATGTGCAAGCTAAGTAGAAATCAATATTCGGTAATAACTGCATGCGACATTGCAGTATGTTTATAAAGGTAAAATGTTTACACAGTCGACTAAGCGGATCCAAAACAATAGATGCATTCGTGGCAACTCGAATCTGTAAAGTTGTCATATCTACAACGAGTTTCTGTTTGTTCGGATAAATGGGACACTCAGTGAAGGGCAAACGATTGTTTACTCCCGATTAGATAAATATATATTAAAGAGGGCGTTACGTTTGTAAACTCATCTTTGCCCGATTTGTACATACTAGATGTTGTATAGCTACAAAACGAAAAAAAAACGTATGCAAACAAATTGTATTTGTTTTTTTTTTTATTTTCTCTAGTATAATGATTTGTAAACCCCCACAAAATATGGCGGGGGATATAGGAATCGCTGTGATAGTGTCCGTGCAGATTCGTACCCGAACCATATATCACATTTGGCGTATTGGTTTAAATAGGCATATTTGAGCTAAATAGCTTGTTCAGTTTAATCATATCTAAATAATTGCCCAATCTTCACCAAACTCACATGGGTGGTCTATCAGGTGATACCGATTTACGAGATGCTAAATTGGAGTTGCAAGTTTCGGATGCTGGAGAAGACGTTGTTTAGATACGCATATTTGAGTATTGCTTGCTTAATTTAATCATATCTAAATAATTACTTGTCCAATCTTCACCAAACTCTCATGGGTGGTCGATCGGGTTATACTGATTTAGAAGATGCTGAATTTGAGCTATCGAGTTATTGCTTCTTGAATTTAAAAAAAAAACTTTGATTAAGAATGCAATTTATCTTGTGATGTAAATGTATTTGAGTAGTTTAGATGCTGAATCTGAGATGTAAGTTTCGGATGCTAGAGGATTTTTTTTGTTTGGAGAAAGATTTAAAAAAAATTTGTATAGTTCATCCATACATTCCAGTAATGTATTGTCTATAATCATACAAACTTGTATCGGGATATAACTCTGTACCAGGTATATGTAATGTACAGTTAGCTTCGGATGCAGACCCGTCTTGTCATTTTCCTGATGCTATATCAGTTTTGAAGTGTGTTTTTTTTAAACCTGTTGATCCTTTAAAAGCAAAAATACTTACTTATCCTCATTTGATGAGACCTGATAGTTGGTAATTCAGCTGGAATATGCGCCATGTATATGTGGCACCATTATACCTTAGATGTCTGAGCATGATCTGTGAATTATCATGATACTGAGGTTTCGCCTTTGGTAATGTCCTTTAACATTCGATTCAAGGTAATTGTGCGTTTTTTTGTTACTATCAAGTGTTCTGAAAAAATATATCTTTAGCACTGTTACTTGAAAAGTGGTGGTCATTTGGTTTTATATATGGGGATATTTATAGTGAAGCTCAAGCTACAAAATTAATACTAAGTCATATCTTGGACTGGATTTTGTTTCATACCCTTTGGTTAAACTGTCATTTTCCTAACTAGATGTTGGACTACGGGTAATCTCCATGTGTACTTTATTTCAACTACGGGTTCACGGGCGGGTGTGACCGGTCAGCAGAGGATGCTTGCCCTCCATGCAACCCGTGATCCTAACTTCGCTTTTGTCGGAGGTCCGTGTGTGCCCTACACTCGATTTTTGTAATATGTTTTTGGATTAGTGATTACGTTTGACACAATGTTAACTTTCGGCCTTTTTGATATAATACTATAACGAAAAGGCCATGCAATAATTATTGCAGACTTATTTTATATCCATACGAAGCAGAAATTGTGTTCAGAATTCCGTTTACGGGATAAAGAAGCAAAAAAACTTGCCATCGTCCTTCAAACCGTAACATATATAATATATTGATGATGTGCTTTATCAATTAACAATAAAGAGAATTTTCGAATAAGTATATCCATATGTTATATCCGAGCAAACTCGAAAGAGAAGGACACAAAGAATTGCGTGACATAATCTGCTTGCGTATCTTTTTGGATATTTTACTTAATATCTGACGTCTACTTGCGGGCTGACCAACAACATTAATATGAAGTAAACACGTGTTGACTTTAACTTTGGGCAATTGCTCAACTTTCCCTTTTTATGTATTAGATATATCACTATCACCTGCTTTGATGGTGGGTGTATATCGTCCCAATCTGATTCAATATGCAAGAGAATGCCTATGCATATGAAGACTTTTTAAAAGCGAGGCCGAAACTAGCTACAAAATGTTGATGGTTGCAGGGTTATAGACAAAATCTGCGTTTAAAAATTAATCATTTCTGCAAATTGCTACCGTTTAAATATTGTTCCAAAGAACAAGGTTACATTTTCTAAGGGGCATGGGAATGATTTGAGCAGACAATGTTTGAATTTCATTTTTCCATCTTTATTGTTTACAAAGGTTAGCAAATTTTAATGGTCTGCAGTTGTTGAGTTACAGGAGATACAGAGCTCACGAATTCTTTGTTATGTAAACAAGGCTTGTATCATGTTAGAGTATAGATTGCTTAATAGAAAATACTTAAATGTGTTCAGAATTATACTTGTAATTTGAAACATGAGGCCCATACGCCTTATTGGTCACCTAAGATATAGCCCATTATAAGTTCAAGAAACATTACTGTTGCATACGTTAATAAAAAACATTTTCTATCGCGCACGATACGGGGCTGCTGTATCGGTTATCGTATTTGCTCAAATATATCGATAATCGATATATTGATCCAGCCCTAGTTCAATAATGGATCTTCACTCGTTACTTAAACAACAATTGATCAGGGAAAATCATTTTGCAACAATAATTCAGTTTGCAGAATGGTAGATGAATATTAAAGTGAGCTACGCGTGCATCTGCATATTTCAAGGTAGAGAATTACAAGTTTATTCAAAACTGCTCGAATCTAGTTGAACCTACTAGATCTATATCGCTGTCATTTCTGAAAGGGAATGTTAATTGACAACGTGTTACAAATGTCAGAGAAACCAAGGTCCAAAATTAAGGAATCCACTGAAACATACATCTGTTTAATTTCGAGTGTTTATAAATAGAGATTTCAGTTAGTTTTTTCTCGCCCCATCATAAATGCTTTCAAAACATGGTAGGCCTATAGACTAGTTTAAATGAGACTTCCTTCGAACAATCCGTGAGTATCGGCATTTCAGGTAATTCAGTCTCTTGTATAAAAAAAAAAAAAAAAAAAAAAAATCTCTTATACATTTCTTGTTAGAAGATCGTTAATTTCATCGGAGCTGGAAGATGAAACCTAACCGACATTGTTTACGTCATGATGTCAACTCAAACTATGACGTAACTTGCTTTCCTCGGGAGTTTTCGTTCAATGAACGATAACTCTTGCGGGAAAATGGCATGAGGCTTCCGAAGGGGTGGAACTTGATGCAGGGAGATACGATGTTGGAGGTGGTATACGAAGTTTTGTCCTCCCTTCCACGTGACTGTCTGGACCAACAAATCAATATCACGTTATATGGAATTATAATAATGGAGGTATAATAATACTGCCTACATATCTACAGTATAATTTGTCCAAACCGGATTCCGAGTACTCCGGAATTCTGTCAATTCCGATTTAAATTTTTAGTCCCTTGCACTTTTCTAATAGATCTAGTATATAAAAATTTTTTTTTTAATCCGGATACTGCCTATTCTATAATCCATACCACTTTCATGCTCATAATCAACAGTAATTATCTTCTCTAATCCAGACACACCTGAGTCACCTTGTTTATACAGTAGGATAGTGTTTTTCATGGTCATTTGCATACACAAAGCCAATTAAAGAGGTGACACAAAAGGGAAATACAGGTAAGGTATAAAATAATGGGGGCGGTAAGAAAAACACTGGCGGTGAGTGTTATTCAATAAATTACAATTTAATAATGTAGATATATCTTGTGTGCTCTTCATTCAATATGTCTAACCCACACAAATGTCCACTTCAATTTCCTTACCCTTCTTTGAAGAGAAAGTAATATGTACATGTTTGTCGATATGATTCTCTGTTTAAAGTAATTTGTAAATAAAACAATTTTAAAACGTGTGAAATACTTTGTTCTTTGAATTATTCATATACCTGCCAACATGCATCGTATTAATTTATAAGAAAGGGAAATAACTCTATAATATTCTGCATTCCAGATTCTGTTTAATCCGGCCAAATTTCATGGAACCAGTGGTGTCCGATTTGGACAAGTATCACTAAGTCATATGTTGACTGATTTGTTTCATACCCTTTGTTAGACTATCATTTTCCTACTAAATTTGACTACGGGTAATCCCGTTTACTTTATTTCTACTACGGACTCACAGCCGGTGTGATCGGTCAGCAGAGGATGCTTACTCCTCCATGGCACCTGATCCTACCTTCGCTTTTGTCGGAGGTCCTTGTTGCCCTACACTCGATTTTGTATATGTTTTTTGGGATTATGATTACGTTTTACACGATGTTACCTTCGCCTATTTGTACAAATTATACTGTATTTAATCTACACACATACAGTACAGTCGGCGCGGTTTTCTTATTTACCACGAGTCCTCGTGGTGTGAAATTGATCGCGGGTTAACACAGGTAACTCAGGTAAAACCGCGTATCTTCGCGAAACAGGTGATCACCAAATCAACACCATCGCGGTTAAGTGCAATAAATCTCGGGTAAAGAAAAGTCTTTTCATAAACGCGAGTTGTCTCCCTCATTTACTTCGCATTCTTAAAACTGACGGTAAACATAGGTGATCAAAGATTACAAAGCTCACCTCGACGGGGCAACACCTTTATATGGCACCATTATTATATTTATGCTTTAAATATTAGCCCACGTACAGGATTTTCATCCATTACACTTTATCATATTACACAATACTAAAAAAATATCATAATGTACATAATATAACATCTATATTATAATACATACATGATTATTTATTATAATAAAGGTATATATTGATATAATATATTATTTAAAATCATATTATATATCTATTGATATTATATAATATGATATTATGTAATATTATATAATATATATTGTAATGTCATATTATACCATATTGTATTATACCATATCGTATGATATTGTATCATACCATATCAAACAATATTGTATCATACCATATTGTATCATACCATATCATACAATATTGCTAATACCATATCTGTATCATACAAATTGTATTACATATCGTACATATTATGTATAGACATATAAACCACTATCAATAATATTGTATCATTATCAAACTATATCATATAATTTATTGCATCATACAACCATATCGTATAACATATCATATAAATATTGTATTACCATATCCATATAATATTGCTATCATACCATATCGCATAATATTGTTCAATACCATAAATATCATACCATATTGTATCATACCATATCATATATATATCGATCATACCATAATCGTATAATATCATACCATATAATATAATTCGTATCATACCATATCATATGTATCAATACCATATTCATTACTCATACCATATTGTATAATATTCATATCACCATATCAGTATCTTCCATATTGTACTGATACCATATCTATAATATCGATATCACACCATATCGTCATAATACCATGTATATAATTGACATTGCACATTGGGCCCAAACTAACTACTCATTTATGACAAACGACGATTTCAGCTTCTTCCATCGTCAACTTCCAGCATAGTGTAGCAATATTCTCATCACCACTGCATATGGTGTGTAGGTTCTCTCAACCTATTCGATATGCAAGAGCTTGTTCTGCGTATAATCAGTTTTTGATATCGAGGCAAGCTACTTCAAGACAAGTTGTTTGTGCAGCGTTTCGAACAGTCACGTTTAAAGGCAGGCATTTCGTAAATTCTATGGTCGTTATAAAATTTAGTTTTACAAATATGACCTATCATTAGTCAAATGCCTGTACTGATGTGTTTCATAACCATTGTTACAGCCGTTTTTCACACCACTGATTTGAACTAGGACTGTTCCGTTTACCTGATCAAGACTTATGGCTCACGGCGGGTGTGACCGGTCAACAGGGGATCGACTTACTCCTCCTAGGGACCTGATCCCACCTTGGTGTGTCCAGGGGTCCGTGATTGCCACTCTTGTTTTTTGTGATTATATTTAGGACATTACGAGATGATCCACTGGCGTTATCTTTGCCCTTTACATAATACGTATC
>CAJDSM010040200.1:7298-21383 GCA_903981925.1 Ostrea lurida
TGTTGTCAGGAAATATGCTCTTCCCCTCTCCCATGCTGGTAAAGATTGTGATTAATTTTACTTTCTTGCCGTCGCTGTCAAACCTATAAATTTTCTGTAGCGTCTTCTGCCTCCCTAAATCGCTTATTAGAAGACTGTAAAAACTTGACAATGCTTCCTTAAATTCCATTGTAGTGTGCATTATTAGTACGGACAGGAGATTGCCAGTATTTCTCTTCAGTAAGTAATGGGATCTAACATAGAGGAGTGCTAATATTAGCTTTGTGATACTCGGCGATTTGCCATCGCTACTATTCCTTTCATATTATACCGACTTAGCTTAGCAACGTAAACGTTATTCTCAATGTACAGTGCTTTCCGACGCATACTGAGGATGTGCATATGTGCGCAAGGAAAGGACTCCAACTTATTTTCGTTCAGTTAATGTGTGGATGGGCCAGATCCAGGGTGCTGAAACAACAAGCGCATAGCATCTGTGATATGATTTTCCTCCGTGCATTCCGCTTACTCGAGTCAGCCTTTGAAACTTGTCTTGATACAATGTTCATGGCGCATTGTTAAGATTGTGCATATGAGAGTCCAGGACTAGTATCTCCCGAGGTTCTCAAAGCGTTTGGAATCCTTGTCTGAGTGTTGGGGGGATCCAACAGAGGGGAATGTTAGCGGGAAACGCGTATCAGGAAGAAGCACCAATGCTTGTTACAGCTATGTTGGTCGTAAGAGAGTTGCAGATGGTGGGGAAGAAGGAGCCAATAGTGTGGAGCTTTACTAATTAATATGGAGGAAATTTGAAGATCTGGGGGTCGCGGATCGGAAAAGGTCTAGCAACGGGAAGACCTAAAGACGAAGCCAATTATAGCTGGAGTTAATGCTCCCAAGTAATGTGATGATTGGAAACTGGAACTTTTTATTATTATAAATGACAGGCAATTTCTCCACGTCACCATTATACTGAAGCGGGCAATGATTAGCAGAACCACTGAGGAGTCAATGTATCTATTTTAAATGGTGTATGTATGTGTTTCTTTTTATTATTAAGGTGTTCCAGTTATCTCAACGGTAAGACAGGAACGGCACGTGTATGAGGGATTTCTTATGTTTTCTTTTTCTCTTTTATTAAGGTGTTCTCGTAATCGTAAAAACGGAGCGAGAGACGGCGTAACACTGCTCTATGAGCTAGGGGTAGCGTATGAAGTAATATTTTTAGTGGTTGCTTTAATTAAATGTCTTTCGTCTTGCGTCCTATCTAACTGGACCCAAGACCTGTTCAGTAAGGGCCGAAGTGCCGCGTAGCGGTGCGCCTCCAACCAGGAAGGGGATATAGTGAGGTTATAGATTGTTGTGGTGTGCGTTTATTTAAGGTCCAGCTCTCACTCGGCATACAATTCTGTGAGGAAGAGGAGCCGTGAGACATTGAAAAAAACAAAGTTTCGTAATAAGTTTTATATTGTATTGCGTTGCTATTATTAATTAAAAGGAGTTTTTCCGTCTACATAAGGTGAAATGACACTTGAGTATGTAGGATTGAATTAGTTTGCTTTGTAGACTAGGCATTATGTATATTTATGCATCCCAATTCATAATTGCCACTTAATAATACAATATGTATTGTCAATTCCCTCACTAGAAAAACAAAAGCAAATTACTCAAAAACGTTACGTTAGTGTGTACCAATGTTTCATACCAGAGTTTATTTTGACATGGAAGATTAGTCTCTTAGTGATAAAGACACAAAATGGGAATGGGCATGTTTTTTGGCAGGAATTTTTGGCGGGACATGGTTAGAAATATGAAAGTTATGTCTTAGTGAAAACTCCCGGGGAGTTTATTGTTAAAAATCTCGAACTCTCAAGGCATTATCGTCGGACTGGCAAGGTGGGTGTCCGCAACTCGTCGATTGACTAGCTTCCGGAACCCAGGTTAAATTTCGTTGTTCGATGTGACGCTATTTTACGATCAAAAACTTACCTTGAGTTTTTAGAGGTCCATATACAAGAGTATCGGGGGGTGGAAGGTGTAATATAGCATGTGAATGATTCTCCTCCTGCACCGCTTATCGGATAGCCTTGAAACTTTGTACAATGCTTCATTGCCATTTGTAGATGTGCATATTGTCAGGACAGGATCGAGGATCCAATTGTTTTCCTTCAAGTTTTGGGGGATCCAACAGAGGTGGAGGATGTAGCTTGTAAACGCTTATCAGGTAGATTTGATATTTGCACAATGCTTTACAGCTTTTTGTAGAAGTGCATATTGTTTGGACAGAAGGATCCAATATTTTTCTACAATTTAAGGTGGATCTAAGAGAGGTGGATGTAAAATTGCTCTGCGAATACTAATCCAATACGGATTCAGATAGACTTGAACTTAATTTATATAATGCTTTCAATGCATTTACAAATGTGGATATTATCAGGACAGGAGGATCAATTGTATCATTAATGTTATAGCGAGATCTAAGAGGGTGTCGATGTTAAATAGCTTGTGAACAACATTTATTCTCTTCTAGACATTACATGCGGTAGCTCTGGGCAATAGGATTTGTTTTGATTGAGTTTTTTCCTCCACCATGTGCGCCACGGCAGATCCAATTCCAGCCAGGTATGGTGCTGCATATGTTCCTGGCTCGTACCGCTTTTTCCCCTCATCAACGCAGTCAAACCGGCCGACACTGGGATTACGGCGCTGCTTTGGAAGCGACTTTCAAATTTGGGGGCGAGGTGAGACACTCTCTGTTGTATTACATGAACAAACCCCAAATTTGCTTTAACTTTTATTCTGTACAATATTATGTAATAGGTATGAACATTTAGACCTAGGCATTTTTCACCCACATATGCCACAATACATTGTTTGCAACTCCTCCTGAACAACTTACTGGATTTTAATGAAACTTAATAGAGTGTTAGATCACAAAATGGAGATGTGCATGTTGTCAGGAATTTTGTCTGGGACATGTAGAAGATATAAATGTTTGGACTTGGAATTTTTTCACCAACATATGTCTCTGGCAATGTGTTGTCCGCAACTCCTCCTGAACAATAATATACTATTAGACAACTTCTAGTTTAGTCTTAACAAGTCTGTTTTGTTCAAAATATAGTGTGCCCGCAGAAGGTATTAGTCCCCAAAGGACAGTTCTAGTTTAATTTGAAAATAGCAATTTCTGTGTCATGCAAAAACTTGTAATTACATGAGAAGATTTTCATAGAATTAAAGGTGATGTTCAGATTAGGAAGAAGAGGGCCTTTCAGTATTCAAATTGATCAATTTTGTCGTTACAGAGTATGTGGGACTTGAATTTTTGGCTAGGTTGCAAGTAATCATGAGAAGGCAAAAATAGATGGGGGCATAAAAAAAATCTTCTCAACAACCACTTGGCCAATATCAATCAAACTTGGTACACAGCATCTTTGGGTGAAGGGGATTAATGTTTGATCAAATGAAGGCCCATTTCCCTGCAAAAGGGAGATCATATAAAGGCAAAAATAGGGTGGGGCAGTTAAAACTTTTCTCAAGAACCACTAAATCTAGTAAATGGGCTAGAAAAGTTGAAATTTACATTAAAGCTTTCTGACATAGTGCATTGGCCCCTAGGAATAGGATGGGACACAGAAGCACAAATATTCGTCATGGATTAAACTTCGTTAATTTCGTTGGTAGCATAAATCAGCGAAATTAAATCCATGACGAATTTTTTATCCAACTGTTGATAAATACAGAGCGGTCTGAAATGACGAAATTAAATCCCGACGAAATTTTTTGGGGAATCAAAACAACAAAATTTTTACCCAACGAATATTTGTGCTTCTACAGTAGTGTCGATAAAGATGGATAAAAATTATTTAGATTATTTGTTAGGCTATATAATATATTTCCATAGTTTATCTTAAATCTATAAAGTTTTGGATGTAGGTTTAGCTTCACTTTGACGACTGAAGATCAGTGAGCTATTCTGTTTATATCGCCTTTTGTCTCGTCCGTAAGTACGTACTGTCCGTATTTCCTAACTTTCTCAAACATTTTCGAACATTCGTTCCTATCAAGAACCCACGGTTGTGCAGAGAAATTCCAAAATACTCAACCCCCAATTGGTACTAAGGCACATATCTTGGTAAAGGGGGCTCCAAAAGTTTGTTCAAAATGCAAAAGGAACAGGCCGCCTTGTTTCAAGGGGAGATAATAGGAAATGGCAAATAAACTTAGGTGGTGTCATTCTTAAGTAAAAAAATTATTGCTACTCTCAAATAATGCCACCTGGCACCTAAGAAATCCTGAGAATTTTATATGAAGCTTCTCTCGATATTGTAGAGGATTTCCCAAAAGTTGTGGGATAGCGAGGAAAATCAAAGGACCGCCCGGCGGTAAATCGATTCTGGGGGCCAACCCAAGTAGGGGAAATCAAAGTCTTTAGGAGGCATATGATTATATAGGTGCGGAATATCTTTTGAATAAATCATCTTCTTCATAGGTAGAAAGAAGACTCACTGGCCAGGAAAGCTTCGAAATTTTATATAGGACGCTTTCCATGAGTAAGAGGAGATTGAGAGAACTGTTTGTATCAAATCCGGCACCGGGTACGAGTGGGGCCATCCAATAGCGGGAGTCAAAGTTTTACATATGGATTATATAGGGTAAATCTTTAAAAAATCTTTTTCTTCTTCAGACACAACTAGAGGCCGCACAGGAAACTGAGATTGTGATATGGAAGCTTCCTGATATAGGAAGAGATTACAACGTTTGTTCATAATCATGGACCCCGGGTTACGATTATGGGCCAAATCAGGGGCTCAAGAAAAGTTTTACTATGATTTATCACGGGGAAAATCATTTGTGAAAGAGTCTTCTTTCTCACACATGTATACACTTATATGGGACAAAATAGAATGAAAGGCCTCGAACTTTTATTATGAAGATGCCGTTGCCTGACTATAAGAAGAGACTCTCCACAGTTTTGTTTCTGAGAATCATGACCAAGGTTCCGTGGAGGGGTATTATTGGGACACACGCCATAGGTGGAAGTAATAATACAAGTTTTACATTCGATGAATGTATCTATGGGGAAATCTTTAAAAAAAAAATTCTCAAGAACATGACCAGGAATCTGAGACTTATATGAAAGCTTCCTGATGTGGAAATTCCAGTTTGTACAAATCATGAACCCCCAGGGATATGGTGGGGCCACAATAAGGGGATCAAAGTTATATATTCATTTGAATATAATATTAAAAATTCTTACTCAAGACAAAAAACAACATTTTACCTTAAAAGGCTTCCTAGATATAGAGTGTGAGGCCAAGGTCACTCAAGGTGAGGCGCGTGTGGGCCTTTTAGGCATGGGTTCCCTCTTGTTAAACAAAAAGTCCCTAAAAACAATTTCAGTTTGTTTCAACAAACTTGTTCAATCCTTTCATTAGAAAAAAAAAATGTCCAAAGATTAATTACAAAATATTTTATTGTTGTTCAGGTGAGCAGTGTGGCCCATGGGTCTCATCATTAGGTGTTTTCTTCCACAGAATTTGCATAGTTTCTGAGCAGATGGTGGGTCTGATGATGGGTTTTATTTTGATTTAGAACATGTCTTTGAAGTCATCATTTCTTGTGCTGCTTGGTTTGGGTATTGTGGATCGGACTTTCTTTTGGTTTTCATTGTTTATTTGCCTGTGGTTCATTGAATTTGCAGATTTTTATGACTTTCTTTGACAGACATCCAAATAATGGGCTTTGGATTAAATTTGGACTGCATAATAGGAAATCTAAAGTCTATAAATTGTGACTGCAAGAGTGAGGTGGCACAGGTGAGTGTTAATGCCCATGGACCTGTGTTAGGTATAAGGATTTGTTACAGTGTCATTGAGTGTACTGAGAGATTTATTAAATGGAAAGGCACAGGTTTTTTATCACACAGGCACCATGCATATTACACAGATATGTATAAAAACAAACAATAACACCATTGTTCTCTCTCTCTGCCTGTGCTAAGTTATGTGTCAGTGTGAGGATTCCTGCATTGTGTAGATAGAAACTTTTATTGCAGTATTGGTGGTGTGAATTTTTTTAGAGGAACATTGATTATAATGCTCTAGCAAGTTAATCACCTTGCACTAAACGAAAGTTCAGTGGACTCCACCAGCTGTTTAAAACTAGACAAAATTAGACCATTTTTGTATGGTGACATGTGTTAAAATGTCAGCATACTTTTTATTTATCTGATAATTTATGCATAACAGTGCTCAGCACAGACATTTTGTATACAGGAGAACAGTGTATGAATTCATGACATTACTTGCTGTTAAAAGGTTATTGAGCAGGATGTGTTTGAATTTAGTTGTCAACCAGGGAGAGTTCGTGTGTGTAGCTTCATGATTAATAACGGAGAGTAAAACTATGAATATGTAAAGCATAAGGTCATGTGTTAATTTCTCTTAGGATATTTTGTTCTTACAAGTAAGCTCAGGGGTATAGCGGATTTACGTCCATATGTCTTGTTTGTTTTTCAGTCTATTTCCACTTTCTATCTGGGCCATACCTTCATAGCTTGTAAAAAGGTTACCTTAGAACACATTGAAAAGGTTCAATATCAACAGCAAATTCTTATCTTGGTCACAAATGAGAGTATAGCCACAATGATAGCTTCACCTGGCTCTTGCCTAATACTGTAACATCCATAAAATATTAATCTTAAATTTAAACTACAGGTCCATTTTCTCACTGTAAAAGTACAGTCAACTCCAGTGTAGATGCATGTTCAGATATAAATGAATAACAAATTTAGTTGTTTCATTCAGTACACAGTACGAAGACATGGATCAGTGAGAGATTGATTAGATGATGGCTTCCGATGGTGGTTACTGAGCTACGATTTACACTAACATTCCTTGCCTAGTTAAGAAATCTGATGTACAGTGCACTGTTCACTGCATGAACCTTCATCAACAGACAAGTTCAAACACATACTTGGTTTTTAGAAAATCCTGTTTAATACATCACAAAATTTCACATGTTAAGATTGTAAGTTACCTGTGTTCTTGGCAATCTGTGCTGACTGGAAATAAAATATATCCCATAATTAACAAAGAAACTCCATATAAAATATCCACTATTAAAAATATCACACATTTTAGCCAAAATATTTCAAATTTAAACTTTCGCGCCAACGGGAGATTGCGCCAAAATAACGGAACTCCTCTACTAGTAGGTTCAAATGTCTGTGACGTACATACAGAGCACGTATACATAAGAACTGAACTTCCTTTTGTGTCTTCTCTGTGAGGAAAGAATTGTATCACTGTTCTGGATATTAAATATATCTCTTGCAAGGTAATCAGCTTTTTATAGCTTTCATGACTAACATCACCAATATTCTAGACAGGTTTAAAGGGTGTAATGGGGGGAAAATCAGCCATATTGAATAAATTTGTATAAAACTTGCAGTATGGACACATGTTATACAGTATTAGATTGTGGCAGTCTGACCTTGTTTAAACTGATATGGTGGGTGTGCTTTTAGCTATTTGACGATAACCAATCAAATTTAGGGAATCTTTAAAAGCTTTATATTATATGTTTCCTAGTTTAAATGTCTTGCTGAGCTAAAAATTTGTTTCTCCTAGACTTCAAGGCATTTAATTCTCAGAATTACAAAGAAATATTTTATCTTTAGTGAATACTTAGTTTCACCCTCTCTGTTCTATCTTCAGAGGGAAAAGAAGAAAGAAAAGATGCACTTTCTCACACAATATTCTTGAAAAAGTGAATATTTGAATATTTAAACAGTATTCAATCAGTGCCATTGGAAACCATCTAGAAATTATTTCTTGAAAGGTCTTTGGAGGATTATATACTGCTTAAGCCCCTCCTCCTATTTTGAATACATCCCAGACAGGACTATTAACAAACAACAGTGACATCAGTATTCATTGTGACCCTGTGTAGCATACACCAAGTGGCCCACTTGTTTTCAGACAGTCAGCTAGTATTTGAATTCTCTTGTCTAGGACAGCATGAGTAACTTCCCTTTGGATACGCCATTAATCTGAAACACAAGACCGGTAGCATTAATTATTTGAAGGAATGGTAAATTTTCTGTTAATTACAAGGTCAGATGGTTGTGTTTGATACTGTTCTGAAGTGGATGATGATAGAGGTAATGAATTTAGGAGAAAGAAGTGCTCATTTCTGTTAAGAATTGAGAAAAAGATCATTTTAGTGTAGACCATGACTAGTGGTGATAAAAACGTGCTTTTTGCTTTGTATGGCGTCTCGTTCAGTAGTATGGTTGCGGGCAATTCATGGTGTTTTTTGAATTTGAGCAAAGTTTTCTTCTAAGATTTTTTATGTAAAAATGCTTAATATCGATAAAATGGAATAGTATTTTCAGTGAATAGGTAATTCTGGAAAGTAAGCATGGTAACATGTGCACATTAGAATTTTCAAAATGGCGTGACTAAACTTCTGTGACGTATTCTTCCTATAAGATTTTTCGAATGAACTGGAGTTGGAGCAATGGTGGATTTAAAAGTATATTGAAACTTAAAATCTCGTCCATGATACAAAAAAACGGACAAATTTTTGTGATAAAGAGATATTTTCTATGCAACGCATGCGCATCGAGAAGTTAAAGGGAGAATTTTCGTGAATTGTGTGCATGGCATCTATAAATGAAGACATCCGTTTCCGAAAAGCGCCATTTTTGTGAATCTGAGGTGGGGTTCTACCTTTGGTTTTCCAGCGCTTGTATACTAGACCATTCACAGTGAGTTGTGATTGCGGGGCGTGACGTACAAGACCGCCATTTTTTGCCACTCTGTGTTTTCTGTAGACCATACATACTGGTGCTCATTGAGTAGTCTTGTGAATATGCTGCTTGTTTGAACAGCCAAAGATGTGAAGCATGGTGTGAACAGCCTACTCTGGTGCATGTTTGTTGTGTCTGGATGTAAAGTAGCAACCTACCTTCAGTAAACTGATGGACATTTTCTACTGAGACACTGCTTTGTAGGTCAGACAAGCAATTGTTAGTCGTTGGAGTTCAAGGTTGATTAAGACTGCTTTAAATAGACTGTCTGGAATGGACACTGTTGATTATCTACAAAAAACAAAAGGCAGATAAATTGATCTCATCCAGATGTTAAATTATGAATAATTACTCTAGTAGTTATACAAATTGGATATGCATTGCATGAATGACAACTACAGTTACTGCTGACGAATTTTTAAGATAAAAAACTTTTATTTCAACTTTATTTCAATGTGATTCTGGAGGGCGTTAGTGCATAAATTGTGCAAAAGTTGCACTTTTAAGTATAATGGGGACCTGGCTGATTCATTGTTTAAATTTAAAGTAGCTGCCATAAAGCACATAAGGGAGATGTGTTTGGCGTGAATAAGGTCAGTTATAGTTTTCAAAATTTCAGTGCATATTCTTCCCGCCTGAAGTCTACCTTGTGTGTTGTATGTGGGTCGCCATGTTGGATGCAGTGAAAGTCAGGGTCTGGTTGTCTTTTACTGTAGTATCGCAGGATTTTACCACCTGATTGATGATTGATTGGATTAAGTAAACATTTTCTTCAAAGAAGGTAATTTTTTACTGTCATTCATTCATATTTACTGTAATGAAAAATCTGATCAGGTATTGGAGTCTAAAATGAACAAAATGGCGGATGGCGTACCTCGTGTTTTGCCTTACTTGTTCTTTTTACTTTGTATCAAGATTTTAAAATGGAAATATTTGGAATCTGAAACCCAACAGAATGTATAAAGGAAACTTAAAGAAAAGGACTAAGTTACATATACTTTGTTTGATTTCACTTCAAAGGTCATTGAAATATCATTTAATACTTATTTTTCTTTGACCAGCATTGTGCATAACTTATGTTGGCGGCGCACTGCGCATGCACAAAATAAGTCAAACCATTTTAGACATTCAAAAAGAAATTAACATAGATGTAGAAGTAAAGGTGCTTGTATCCATCGAAAGTTTTTTTAAGCGGAATGTGACATAGTAAAATGGAGCGGCGCATGCGCCATAGGTGAAGCCATGCAGTTCACATGTTGGGGTGCCTCATTTGTTTAAAAAGGCATGATAATTAAAGCATCGTAACGTGGACATCTCTCTAATATTGAAGGTTAGTTTTTAAGAAAGTAAGAATTTTATTTCTATCATTCTTTTTACTGTACAGATTTCAAATTTAAATTATTTGCATTATACATTTTGTTCTCGGCGCATCATGGTCAGACTGGGGCTACCAACTTCATGAACACGAACGTGGCGCGTGCGCACTTCTTTTTCTGTAAAACTTTTTTG
Source organism: Ostrea lurida (assembly GCA_903981925.1). Lineage (NCBI taxonomy): Eukaryota > Metazoa > Mollusca > Bivalvia > Ostreida > Ostreidae > Ostrea > Ostrea lurida. Next base: position 17,605 of record CAJDSM010040200.1, read on the forward strand.
TCTCGACATATTTTTTTATAATGAATAATCATTGATTGGTAAAAGTATGATAATTATAAAATTATCAATTTGCCGAACCGAGGGAATTTTTGTGTGAATATTTATATTCATGACATAGTACCGTTTAACGAGAGATGTTCATCATACAATGGTTTATCCAATACTTTGAAATCTATTTTTATTTTAAAATAATGTCCTCTGCTTTACATTTATGCTTGAATTCTAGTATTTTAGTTTTATATATATATTTTAATTTTTAAAAAAAAAATTTGAAATGGAATGTGGGGACACCAGAGGAAATTCACGACGTTTGCGCTTGCGCATTGGCTAACATTAGACCTCCATGAATTGTGTTCGTCTTAATCTTGAATACAAATTTTTAATCATCTTTTGCTTTCTCATTTCATTTATCAGGATTTTTAAGAGAAAAAAAAGTTGCTTTTCTACAAATTGTAAAATTCTCCCAAAATTTTTTTTGAAAACGGTAACATAATAAATCTTTAAGAATGCTAGCTACACATTCTAGGAAACCATTAACATTAAACTTGTCTTGGACTGATTATTCTCATTTATAGACAATTGCCGACTTTTTTCAAACCTAAAACTTATGTCATTTGTTTCTTTGGGGTCTGCAAGATTAGACAAGGGACAAGCGCATGCGCTGACGATGGTTCGGTCGGCATGGTTGGCCGTAGCTGTAGATGCTTGTATCTTTCTCCTCCGCCTTTCTATGACGTATAACTTATGAATTAGTGTTAGCATCTTTCTAACGATGAAGACTTACCATTGCTCCCGTCTTCTAGTCGTACGTTGTTGGAATTTGTGTGACGGAACAGTATATGATTCTTGGAATTTTGTCTGCGAAATGAATGCTTTCTTCATCCTGTCTTGAAATTTTTATTCCTATCTGAAATACGAATGGTATTGGAACCTGGTGGAAAATCATATGAAATATATGAAGACAAAATGGAACTACTTGTGATTAATACAAGATATGTTATTTCTTTTCTCTTGTATTTTTTGTAGAAAGATGTGCTGTTTATTACATGGATACAGACAGCAGAGGCATTTCAGTAAGTATGCATTGCAGAAAATTCTCTATACTGTAGAAAGGGGAACAACTCTAAAACAAATTTTGGTGTAGAGATATGATTGCCTGCTCTTAGACCATGACTCTATCTTGCCTGACTTTGTTTGAAATCTATACATTATTATATTCATTAAAAAAAAAAAAATTCAAAGCATATAAAGCTAAGTAATAATAACAGATTAAAGTAGTATCGACAACGTTCGTAAAAAATTGTTGCATATGATAAATACAACGCTGTAAATATTGCGTAATTATCACAGAATTTTTAAAAATAAAATTTCAATGTTGAATGTTAGGTGCCTTTGTGTAGGTATGGGCAGTGGAAAATTTTGGGATTGCATGTGACGTCTCGTGGTTACTGAGACTGCGCAGTATCCTCTGGTCAGAGTGCGCCTGCGCAATACAAATCTTGCGCAGTATGTTGAAAATATCGTGTTCGGTAATCCATCTTGAGAAAGAAACTAAAAAGGCCATGCAATCCTTATAGAAAGATTACTTTAAAAAAAATTATACATCTTTAATAAGATTGAAGGGCAAAAATTACTTAGTTTTGCTCTAAATGAAAATGATTCTTTACCCTTGCGATTTAACTTACGATCCATGTGTTCTGGTCATGTCAGGAGATGTCTGCCTTTCATCCAAAGGATCAGTTGCCTGCTGGTAACCTTTGTAGAACAAAAATCATTTTATGATATACAAATACATGAAAGTATTATGATTTATAATTATTCAGAACTTGAATTGAAAAAAGTTAGGCATTTTTCTAAGGAAATTGTAATTATTTTCATTTTCTAAACTTAGCTGTCTTTTATCTCATTTTAACAGCACATACTGAATGTAGCTAATCATATATGTTTAAATTGAAATTGTTGGAAAAAATACATGACCTAGAAACTTTCCCTGGGGCTATAGATTTGCCATACTGGCCTTTGACTGAATCCAAGATAAATCCTCTGAAAATGCATGCTATTGATCAATATATTAATGGCTACAAAGCCTTACCTGCTGAAAACTTACTCATCCAAATTCCTCTCATTAAGTCTGAATTCTTTACCTGTAGAACATGGTTTATTTGCCAGTGCTAGTGGACACTGTCCACAATGGCTGCCATTTTCTTTGTTTGGCTGGAGAGTCTAAAGCAAAGGGGGATAACTCTTAAAGTACTGCTTGAATTTCTCTTATGGATTAAGAAGAAAATTATTTAAAAATCATAAGGTGCAAATGAGATATCAGGATTTTCATCTACTTGTCTATCTGTATGTCTGTAAAAATATTCACAGCATAATTTTCTTTATTAGGACCAGTAAGCCTGTCTACCAAATTTGGCAAAGAGCAGTTCCTTGGGAAATTAAAGAGGCATTTCCTTGGGGAAATGGGACTGAAGCTTTTTACTGAAATAAAGGATATCATAGCCTCTTTCAAGAGGAGGTTGATTTATGGTAGGTTCATTTACAGATCTTATTTAATTGAAATCTTACTACTGTATTGTAAATGCTAAACAGTTTGGAATAAAACCTTTGGATTGAGAACAGAAAAATAATTATAAATGGAGGGAAAAAAAAAAGAAAAAAAAGATTGATTTTTTACTGGACAGAAACAATTTTTATTTAGAACAAACTATTCTAGATGAAAATGGTACACTGGGTGCCTAGATCAGATCTTCAGCACTCTGAAGCCTAGGACTATTAAATTAGGGAGGGAGGGGTTGAAATCAAAGAAGTTTTCTTTAATCAACATCAAACAAATGACTTTTCAACACTTTACATGACCATTCCTCTTGATAAATTAAAGATTAGACTTTGATATTTTATGTGTCTGAAACATTTCTTGTTTAATATGAGGCAGAATTTATTCTAAAGCTTCTACAGGAGAAGAAAAAATACCTAGCTGTGGCCTTTAACTCGACATTTAGATGTATCGATGTTTTGTCTATCATTGATAATCATTTTCATTCATATCTCAATTTGATATATCCCAGTGAACTTGAAATAAATGACAACACAGAGTCTTCGTGTTAGGGGTGAACGATGCAGTACCTTCTCGATTCGATTCGATTTTCGATACTTTAGTCTCGATTCAATGATTTTCGATTCGATACAATAGCATGTACCAAAATTATTTATACTGCCAAGATTTTTAATGTTTCATTGTATTTATTGATCTCTGCAAATAATTCAGACCATAAAAAGAGTTTAACATGAAATTAAGAAAATTAACATGCTATAACCCAGGATTTATACGTTTAGGGGGTGCATTTTTCAAACTCGACCCCGCATCAAATTTTTACAAAGTAATTTTACTCAAAACGTTGACTACGCAATATTTCAATTGCATTGGTCAGTCAGAACCGTGTTTTCAAAAACAATCTGTGCCTATGATTTTAAAACTGTATCGAACCGAATTGACCCGCAATAAATCGAACATCGAATCGAGACAGTAAATTGCGATTCAGCCTGCTCGCGATGTATCGTTTCACCCCTATTCCGTGTCTGCTTTGTGTACTTTAGAATATTTTTACTGAACATAGACATTAATGGCAAATTAACGATAAACGGGATGATTTCAGTTTCTCCATATCAACTTCCCATATTTATGTAGCAACATCCCATTACCTGCATATGGTGTTTAAGTCTCTTTACTGATTTAATGTGCAAGAGCTTTATTCTGCATATGATCAGTTTTAAATTAG
>CAJDSM010040205.1:4719-20421 GCA_903981925.1 Ostrea lurida
CAGGTGTTAATTATTAATAAAAAGAGGCGTAATACATCACCCGTGAAGAGGACTTACTTGCAAAAACAATGATTGATTGTACTATTAATCGGTAATACGAACAACTCACACTCAATTCATTCAGATTTTATTTGCTCAAACATCATCAAATGGTACTGAAGTACATAGAATAATAATTAGAGTAACATATTTCAAACGGTACAATATAGTAAAATAACACAAACATATATCATATGTTAATAGCAACAGATGCATCGAAGGCAGGGATGTAAGTCTATCGTTTTTGTCCGGGAGACTCCGGATTGCGAAGGCTAACGATTTACTAAACAAATCTCGGTTGCCGTCAGGATCAACAACATTATCTATCCGCGAAATTTCTACTAAGGTGTTCGCGTTTTGCTTTGGAATATCGGTCGATGTTCCGAAATATCTGAATTATGTTCATTCGTAACTAGAAAAAAGATGGAGTCCCACCGAGAAAACGTAAAGCGTAAAACTAAAATTTCAGAATAGACATGGTTTTGAGAGCGTTTGGATAATATTAAACGAAAAGTGAAAAGGTGTCAAATTTTGTATTCTGTACACGTATGTAGTGTAAACTTCTCAGTTGTATTTGTCAGTATTTGACAGGCCCGTTGTACTAGTTGATGCGTCTACGATGGAAAAATCTCCCTGACGACCCCCAAATCTTCCTTTGAAAAAATTCCCTGAATCTCCCTGACAGCTAAAAGTCAACTTAACATGTTTGCATTGAAAGAAGGAGGAGAACATAATACATACAATATATACAAGCCCAATTCTCATGAACATCTTAGGCTTAAGTCCAAAATCTGAATATTGCAATGAAATGAATGTGAGTCAATTCATTCCAAAAATAAAATTGAATATTACATTATTGTTTCAATACAATAGGCGAAGGTAACATCGTGTTAAACGTAAATTAATTGTTACAACAAATTCAGTGTCAGTCTCAAGAAATACAAACATATCATGAGCTGAGATAGGAATTGAATTCTAGAACAATTTTCATTAGAGGAACAGTAGGGAACTTAGCATCTACCATGATTCTTTAAAGATCAAACATAGAGCATATTTCTTAGAGCATGACTATGTCTATGTGCTATAAGGTGGACAACACGTGACTTCTGACTCCTGAAGACATTATGGTGATAAAAGATGAAAACAAGATCTCATAACCTCTATAGTGTTTTGTGATTTATTAATAGTATAAAAATTAGATTAGCGCATTAATCTCCTCTCACTGACACAGACCGGTACGCTTATAGGGGCTAGGTAAATTGGGCATATACCTCTACTACAAACAGCACTACTAGAATAGAATGTAATGTTATTCGTAGAGTGAATAGGGGATTTACTAGCTTTCTGAATATAGGTATGAGAATTGATGGTGAGTTCTGTTTCACATCAACACTCTAAATTATTTTTAATTTCAACTATAACGACATATGCATTTTAATGTTTGAAAATGATCAAAGCGATTTTTCATTTCAAAGCCATAATTATGGATTATCTCATTGGGAATATCATATCAAAACGCCATAAGTTTGATACACAGAAACTAGCACAACACTATTTACTTGTCGCACCACTTTATTTTCTTCAAATCAGCAGAGGCTGCTTTTTTCACAGCTATGCAGACTCATGTCTCAAACTAGCAAGTGTAGTTTTTTGTAACGGTCGGCTTATTAGTCTATGTGTAAAATATCTTTTGTACAGTTTAGCTCAATTAATGATGTATATAGACATAAGCTTTGGATTTAATTAATGTAATAAGGCCAATGATAACGAACAGTTTGGTTAGGTACAGTCTTTCTGCTAATCTGACTTAATAAATGAAAACACTAAATCGACTAGAAGAGTCGTGGGAGGCAACAGCACGGTAACCTGGTTTACTACTCTTTCAGAAGGTGGTAAGCCATTAAGGTCGTTCCGCATTGTGGCGACCATGTGTAGATATATGGTGATCGTATTGGTGAGTTTTGAATACGGAAGATAACGAACAGTGGATAATCTCGTAAGCTCTAAATATAAACAAAACAAGAGTTTGGCAATCACGGACCCCTGGGAACACAAACCAGAAGGTGGGATCAGGTCATGCTCCAGACTAGTCTTCTGCGAGATGGAACATAGAGCCATGTCGCGGCACACTAGTATTAGATCCGGCGCGTGAGTCGGACTTTCACACCGTGATCGCCGATGCTAGGACGAGGGTATTCTGGGGTAATATAGTGTACACGTCAGAGTATATCAATAAATGTTATACGCGACAGTTCCCGTACGTCAAAACTCAGTAGGTCGTTGGCAAACAACTCTGGACTCTGTTACACAAAGCCTCTGAGTTGTGACTAAGTAGCGCTATGATATACCACTAAACTACGCTATGATGACTATTTAGACTACATGCATATAGACGAGATTCGGAATGATTGTGTTATAGATCTCTCACAATTTGCGTTCTCTACCCCTTTAGCGAAATTAGAGCATGCTTTTGCGAATAGCCTCAGCTCATTAATGAGTGCTCTGTGTATAAATTTTCTCTATGTTTCCTAACAGTATACTGACTGCTATAATATGGAAACACCCCATGTTATACAACAATCAATTGATAGGTAAAGTTAGCTTTAAGCCCTCGCAGTATTGCTCACACCAAACTTGCAGAATGAACTGATGCCCATCTATTAAAGTTCTCAAGAGACGATACATTGAGTTCACTCAAATTCAATAAGCGCGGAGAATCTTAACACAACTAATTTAGATCATTTTTTATGGTACAATATATATTTGATTGATACTCAATAGTGTGCCCCTTATAGTATTGAGATACTTATTAGTGGAAAAGGGCATCATAGAATGAAGCTTGTCAATCATTATTTTTTATTCAACGGCTCGAATTATTATTTTTGTAAGTACAATCGCAAGGTTGCTAGCCTCGGAAATAAACTATCTGAACACTTCTCTCTTGCCATACAAGGTATTTATGATCTCAACGCAACGCTAGTATCACCATACTAATTATTTTGAGGGGATTATTGACAAGATATTTTACAAGAAGCATTTTGCCTCTCCTAGTCAAATATTATTTAATGAACACTCTTTATATCGGATATTTCTTGTAGAAAAGGGGTTTACCAGTTTCTCTTCGATCTCCAGAATCTCATCTTAAGGTGTTACTCTCACATAAGACTAATTCGGTCTAGTTAGTGTTTGCCGCATCAGGTCAGTCGTGGAAGCGTGTATCGGGTGAATACGAATTCTTAGACTTAATAGAAACAATTTCTATAAAGGGTTAGTCATTTTAATTATCTCAAAAAGACTTAATATCAGAGTCTCAATTTCTTTTTTATCACATGTATAATAATGGGCTGATAGTTATGAGAGATACAGGAGAGTTTTCAGAAATTGTTGTGCGAGAAGTGTGTTGCTTCACCATTATATCTTTGTTCGGTAGAATAATATTTTTCAAGCGGATTCATTTCTTCTACTCGTTTTCTCTCTTGCCGCCCCAACTCAATGAGAAGAGGCAAGGCGCACAAACGCTTGCGCTGCTCAAACACGCTCGAAACTCGAAATTTATATTTATGGGTAATAATATTAACATTTCATTACTTATTATCACTTTTGTTCAACAATTGATCACAACCTGACGATCTATCACTCCGGGTCTGAGGATTTGGTTTTTATCCAGAATATGTCGACGATTATATCTTCTTACCAATTTCTTAGCTCTCTCTTTGCGCCGCAATAGCATATAAAGAAACGGCCACACCGCACGCGCACACGCGCATGTTTAGGAATTACGTAAAAAAACATATCGTATGATAAATATTTATTCTGAGAGTGGAATCTCGCCGGTTGTTCAGTTGGGGTTCTCTAGACCAAAATCACCTTATGTGGTCGGGAGGAGACTATCACCTTTGGGGGACTATTCCCCATTACTTTACTAGGTCCACTGGGTGCTAGTTTAGATGTTATATATTCTATTTTGATAAATCTATGTTCTTTTGTTTATTCGTCTCTTTGTCACATACAAATATGGTGGCATGTAGAAGCACCTTAAAAACTAATCATGTATCGAAATATAAGTAGATAATGATGATACTAAAATGAATATTATAGATAACTGAATCTTGTCATAAAAGGCCTTTTATCTTAATTACACAGAGAGGCTATATAAACACCTCACTCTGCCTCATTCTCGCTTGTATACAAAGTTTTTTGAGTGGATTGCGGAGAGAGATGGTGGTTCTGTACGAATATTCGGCCCCGCATTAGATTCGTGTGCAATCATGTTCTGCTAAAACACACAAATAAATGTCTTTTCCATAGTGAACTAATTACTAGGTCCAAGCCTTTACCACATCGTATAGATGATTTCACAATTACTATTCTCAGGCGAACTTCCCACGAAGTATGGTCTCACCATATAAAGGGATGAGTAAAGAGTAAAGATATCATGCGCCGATTCGATAGTTGTATGGAGTCAAAAGTCACAGCTCGATATGATGAGTCATTAGTTGCACTATGCGGAGGAATCTAAGATAGGAATGGCAGATTTAAATAGAGGCCTATCTCGTCAGGGAGGATTATTTCTAAACGACATGTTTAGATTCCTTATAATATCACCGTAGAGAGGACCTATAGTCATTACAAGACTGAAATAGGCACTGACAGATTTCTCGTATAACTGTAAAACGCAATGTTTTTTTCATCTGTTTATAACTTGTGTTATCTTCTTTTGGACCAATTTTTATGAGATGTGCGAGTTACTTGCAAAAGAAGAGAACATAGGTAAATTGATTGGCTACATGGAATCACAGTAGATGTATTTGCTGACTATATCTTCTTGAGAGAGCATTCTTTTCAGATGTTTGTCTGAATGTACTAAAGGCATTTTTTCACTATCCTCTCGTATAATTGATCAACAATTTCCGCGGCGTATTTGAAAATTGACATCATAGTAGTTTGTACATTATTGTAATGACTGTGAACAAATGTCGGGCTTCGGGAATGTCCTCTATATAGTATCAGCTTCTGTTCCTCAAATTGACATAAATGTTGAGTGGCTAAAAAGAGTCAAGGACTGTCAACAGTAGCACTTGGAAGGCTCATATCTAAAGTTAATCACCAAAATATTAATGGATTATCTATTTTCTATATTATAAAAAGTTATGTTTGCAAAACACGAGACAGCCTGCGAAAACACTTTCAGAGCCGTGGAATCAGTGTGCTTGAGGAGTGGATATAGAATTGGTATGATTAATTCTTGTATTGTTAGTTTTGCTTACGTCCTCCGAGCGAAGAGTAATACATAATTTGAATATATCACGTCACATGTATAGGAGTACGTACACAATTTGGCACAGGAACTGAACTAGGTATAAATGGAAAGGAACTCTTAATGATCTACGGCACTATCAGGCACAATTTATTGGAGGACATAGTAGGCGAAATAGTAATTTGGGGCTATTGTTCACGTTGCCCACACAGGTGAGCGCCTGTCATAAGTGACAGTAGGGTCGGGGCGCCTTGAGTATGTTTTTGTTAACGGATCCTCATCTGTAGATCAAGAACGTCCCCTGTCCTCAGATCCGAAACATCTGTATACAGATTTTCTGACTCGACAAAGGGGAGGCTCGTCTGCGGACTCATGCCCTCATATTTGGCTAGATACGAACCCTTAACGGGTTGATTCTAGGTCTCATATATCCCGGAGATGTAAAAATTGAATATGTGCCACAAAGAACTCGACCTAGTGTGAGCCTCGTTAGTATATGGTATACTTAGATTTAAGCGGTAAACTGTACGAGCAATATTCCTGTCAGCTCCCGTCATGATACCAGTAGCCTGTGTAAAAACGGTCTTCACCTAGTATGGACTATGACACACATTAGACAGCATTTGACTTCAACGTGTCTTGAAGGTTAGCAATTTTACTGGATTAGATATTCTCTTTTCGTATAGTATAAAGTAATACTCGATTAATCAAGATAGCTCTTATGGAGAAAGAATTGTTTTATAACCATCACCTGAAGACATTGTGAGATACATAAAATTGATATTTCAGAGGAATTATAAATTAACAATTGGCAGAACTTAGCGGCACGATGCCCCTTGTCAGAGTACAAACTTTTTGCTTTTGCTAAGGTTGTCCGTGCCTACTGATTCCACCATAAAAGACATCGATCTATATCTGCAAGTAATGACGAGTAATTTTTTGATGAGACGATTAAAGTCAGAAGCTTAATACTATTCACAGACAGGTCAATTGGTGTTAGTGTGCATGGGGTAGGTTTTCACAAACCAGTCACGTTGGGAGGACTTCAGATATAGATTTTGTTAAATAATCATACTATCTGTGTATATTTATATCATGTTATAGTTTTTTAACTCCTTTAATACTTTCTCAAGGAAGTTATGATATAGTCCGTACACCCATTAGAGCATAAAAATCGACATTTCTTGGATATGTGCTTTTTTTCTTAGGCTCAAATGTTCGCTGTTTTCACAGCCAACTTGATTTTGACCCTGAGCGTATCTTTAGGTGATTTCAGTGTTATTATCTTGGGATTCAGACTTTAGTGGGTTACAAGTGGGGCGTTGAGGCGGAGATTACTCGGGTAGGGGTCTATCAGAGGAGTTGGTACTAATCCTAACCACATGACTCTACTCCAACTCATCTTTACACCTCGACTCATTTGCCGACTGTGTAGGCGAATCTTCTCGTACTATGTTTTTGCTGGCTACTAACGTCGTCTATGATTTTTTGGAAATATTCTGCGATTTGTTGGGGACTTTATGCGGAGAAATATTGTATTCACTGCTTTTTCTGTTTATGCGGTCAGTTGCTATCGCTATACCATTTTGCTTTACATATTATTTTTTGAAGACTATGCGCTCTATTCGAATAGAAACGTGTGTACCTATGTTCTACATTAATGTGTAGCTAGTAATCATGTCAAACTCTCTCCTTCTCGATATCTACCTTACAATGGTAATTGATATCCTATTTAATGGAAAACGTGAATTAGAGAACTGTAGAAGCTATCGATGATTCATTCTCGTATGGGCCAGCGGATAATGTTAAACTAACTTATGTGCGAGAGAGTCGGAAAGAAACTCAGAAAATTTAACATATCGAAGTTGGTCTAACAACGTTGGCCTTATTTCCTATTATATGTGAAAGAGGATTTGAAAGGGCCATATATGACATTGAATGACGCATCTCACTTAACTAATTGGGGATGAGTATGAATTCCAACAATTCACGCTCACTGGAAATGTTTTGTAGGTATGATTTGAATTCCATTGTTTGATTGATCTTCTCGACAGATAATTCTGAACTTCGTGATATATGGCTGACACAACATAATTATGGTATATATGTATCCCTGATGACTGGTATATTAAATGATATGTTTGTTTGGGTAACGAAGTGAGTGATGCAACTTGATATGAGTCCTGAATGGTTGATATAGCGGTATAATAAATTCTTTTCAGAAGAGATAGCAAAGGGTTCATGGTAAACTTTATGCTATCAGCTATACATAATTATGAGACAGCCTATAGGACTAGTGACACTTTGGTTAGAACGTCACCTTTTCTAAGGGTCTAATATGAATTGATTATGCTGGTCCGACTATTTGTTGATTTGTTTTTTGCCCAGGGGAGATATGAGAATAATGAACTGAACCATCTTGACAACAAGACTTGAAATCAAGATTCCATTATAGAAAAAACTAGATCAAAGTTTGAGGGAAATGTGCTAAGACTATATAGTATTAGTAGTTAGAAGCGCTCTTGTAGGAGACTTGTATGAATGTTGTAATTACGAAAGAAAGTATAACTTTATTAGATGTAATACATAAAAAGAAATCGCGCAAAAGATTTATATTATTCGTATTAAGACTAACCACAAATTAAGTACCGATTGATGCTGGCCTTATGAATATTGCACGAGGGACGCCCTCACTATTTGTCATTTCACTTAATTACCTGACTTCGAGAATGAGAAATAGACGCTCGTCATGTTTCTGAAAACCACGCGCCAAAATATAAATGGCAAGAATAGAACTCGCGGGCTCGTCTCTGCTGAAGTGTGATCTTATGCTCTTATACAACAATTTCATATTCGTTTTAAAACATGATATTAACATGTGATTTTACGGAGAAGAAGACATATTATTCCCTTTTATCTCAGAAGGATTTGTCAACAAGACACTTCTATATATGGCAAGGCTCGACAGCTCTCTGTACATACAACACTATGCGCAATGTATAGTAATCGACTGTTGAGACGCCTGTTTTATCTTCTATGTCTTCTCTAGAAATCATGAAAGATAGCAGTTTAAATGTTCTCTCATGCTTGACCGCAATAATACAGTAGAATTAAACCTAGTGATAAGCTGATTGATTAAAATGCGGAATAGTTGATCGCTCTTGCATTATCATTTCGCATGGAAAGATGAAAACAGATTACTCAGCACTCTATATTGGAGAGATGCATATTTTTATTCCATTTGGAATATTTTAGATTTGTAATTAACTCAATGCTGCTTTTTCGCAGATACATAGAGTATGGAATATTGAATAATACATTTTCTTGGCTACGTATGATCACCATATCATAGATGCTACTGTTTATCTCTCTAAGAAACGGAACGCAAGAAAATCTAGGCACATTTCTCATATAGTCAAGTAATAAAGATAGGGAAAAGCTTTATTTGAATCCAAGTTTTGAATATGTCCCAAGAAAAAAACTTGATTATAATAAGAGAATAACATAGGTGTCTTTTAGTGATTGAAAGTATCATATACTCGAATTTTATGTTCTGGGGAAATTAAACACCCTTGCAGATATTAAACTTGACTTCATAACTATTGTGTGGGAAACAATGTTGACGATATTTTAATCAAATATAGCTGGTAAAGAAGAAACTACCAACTATTGATAGCATAAAGTAAGCATCAATAACCAATAAAAGAAAGACACATATCAATTATACTATTTAGACTTCTATTCTTATTTTAGAATCACTATAATTGCCTCCTCTTTTATCTTGCAACCTAAAAAATGATTGACTACTTGATAGTAATGAATTCACTTATTGAGATTTTCTTCCGGGTTTATTTGAAGAATTGTATTGTGCACACATTGCAATAGTATTGGCTTAAGCATGCTTTATAAAAGATAAAAAAATGTCATTGACAAAAATAACATTATCTTATTATTGTTTGCCTCACACTTTTTAGACATGTTCAAACTAGAAATCCAACTTATATGTTAGCTCGTGCTATTATAGACTAATGCAATGGCGCACGTGTAATGTTATAGTAGCATAAAAGAATGTGGATTCGCTAAATAGTTATTACGCTTATAAATGTTTATTAATATCCTGACGAGCAATGACAGAGAGGATCAAACTATGATTATCGTGATAGAGCACAACATATAGAAATGACCTTATATGACAATAAAAGTAGCATGTAGTTTTATCTGACATTTTATTGAGAAACTATTAATGTCGCTGGACCATCCTTAAGAGATGTTTGTCTGATTTTTCTTTAAGATAAGTACTAACGGATTTAAAATGGATACTCAACTTAACACAGCTCGATTACTTTGGACTTCTCTAAAGAGTTGTCAAATCTTAGGAAATGAACGAATTCGTCATTGTTGTTACTGACATTAGCAGGTGATGATCTTTGGCAGCCGGATCATGTAGAGCTACGCTTACGTTATACATTTCACATATATAATAGCTCTTAACAGTCAATATAGGGAGAAACCTAAGAGCGATCTAAATACCACCTCGTCCGAGTATAATGTTGTGAGTTAGATCATTTCCTAGACTCTCCTACGAACCGAGACATATAAGGAGAGTGTGGCTAAAACACGCGGCCGCCTTAGGAGAATATACCCGACGCGCTCTAGCGGATCAGATTTGCACAGTAGAATAGGCGCATGCTACAAAGGCTTATCCCGTTGTGATTCACGAATCGGCTTACCACTTGCCGTGGTGAGACCCCTTTAGAAGTGAACGCATTATACTTATATTTGTCATTAGATCGCCTCATTTTTTATATAAAGTGTAAACAGACGTAAACTTCGTAGTCGAAGATACAATCTAATTAGTAATACAGAAAAAAGCACCGGTAACAACTTCATGAGCATCGCAAACTAGAAACACTAGCATTCGTTTGAACGCACCTTGCAGGTTGTATATTGGCAAACTAGATGTTATGCACTACCACATAAATAATCCTTTTAACACAAGTCTATACTATAGTTCTTGGCTGCATATCTGGATAATGTAAGATAGACATATACCTGTAATGGATTTGCTCATAGATTGCTCAGGATAGCGTAGGAAATTCTCTTAGAGAGGTAAGTTAAAGAGTTTATCCTCATGTAACATGTAGATGGTGTCCTCTCTCTGTAATTGCGTGGGTGCAATTATTATTTGCTATATAAGAGAAAAGATATTCTAAAGACAAGTGGGCTTCGCAGTAATGTAAGTACGAGCAAGTAACATAGAGAAAACTCTGTTGAATATCTTTATTTTCACAGCATGTGCATTGGAGTGGTATTAAGAGGAGAAAAACTAAAGATGGCAAGCCAAACGCAGTGGATTCCTCTTTGGATCTATACATTTGGGATAATGAGGCCATGCCGGTTTAAAAAAGTGTGATAATAAAACAATGTCAGAAAAGCACTCACCACTTGGTGTGGACTCTGCCCACTCTCATAATCTAGGATTGGGTCGTTTAAGACATAGTAAACTAGTGCAAATGGGCGACGACTTGTTGATTTGGTTGTCGCACGACAAGCTGAGACGTAATTAAATATCTCTTGTACCGTCCTTTAATTATTAGATCAAATTGTCTAGAAGTTTTATCATAAGAAGCGACGCTGTTTGGTGTCGTTAATAAATTAGCAAAGTCAATATGTGTATATTAGGCACGTTTTTAACCGATAAGATGTACTAAAATTATCAGTACCGGGGACCCCTGGCATCTCTGGTGCTGATAAGGAGGACAAGAGATTTCGGAGGATTGTCGCCGAAATAAGAGATAAACATGTGCTTCAATTGGACATTCTTCTGAAGGTATGTTTAACTCCCAACGCTTAATGATTTAGACTATAATGTAGTAAGTTAAAATAAGATGACAATTCACATTACTGTTAGAGAAGCTAAGAAGATTGATGCTTGGATAGGTCTAATATAAGTTAAGCGATAGAAATTAGCCTACAACTAAACTGGTGTGGATGTATTAGAATTATGATTTAATGCGAATAGCCTTTTTTGATAAATCTGGAAAGATTAAAAATTCTTAAATGAAAGACAGGTGATAGTCGCTACTGTAAATTACTATAGAAGGAAATCGCGCTTTTAACGGACATAATACTAGTCTTTATTCATCCCAACGTATGGCACTGTTCAATTAAAAATTTCATTGCGGGGAATATGTTTATGAGAATTAGTGAACTATACTTGTTGTTCGGTCATAGTGTTTACTGTAATCACGGAGGAATTGTTGTGAGATTGGTGTACGAACCCTGTCAACGTTAATCTTTGGAGTTGGTGTTAAATCTCATGGCTCGTTGTAAGAAACTACTCGCAGGCACATTTTTTAAAGATATACTGCTGGTCCGTTTTGATGAATCATTCTATTTGTGATATCACGCTCAGCGTTCTGGTACTTCAGGAAATATATGTTCTTTACTGCGAATATTGGTAATGTCGACAACTACATATTTCCTTTCATTCTTAATACAAACTATCCAAATGGAGCAGAAAAAACACAACAGGTTATAGCAATGTTCTGATGTTTCACAAAAATATGGTTCCAACGATAATTCAGATGTTGTTCAGAATTCAAGATTAAATAAAGGTGACGGATAAAAATTATCAATCTCACTGGCCTATTACGAAATATAAGAAGATATATTCTTTATTGCTGTAAAATTGAGGTTGTTTGTGGAAAAACCTAGAATTCACACGATTCTTGTGGATCTCCCTCACTCCGTCGTTAGACGCGAGTCTAGTTAATGAATGGGGCAAATACATGTGGTTTGGGTGGATTTTTTAAAATTTTGCATATTCAGGTGCTTAATCCATTCTTGAACTAGAGTTGCTTTTAGATTGTCGGCAAAAGAAAATGAACGGTAGTTGTCGAGTTAATACGTGACAGATAAACGGAGCTCCACAGTCTTACTAAGTTATGAAACCAATCCATTTGTGTTTGGGAATTCCGGTTTACTCTTATTTTGCACTAAGGGCTCACGGAGAGGTGTGATCAGGTCAGCAGAGGAGGTTACTAATGTCATACCATGGCAAACCCTGATCCTACCTTCGCTTTTGTCGGGGCCGTGTGCCCTACATCGATTTTGTCTGTGTGTTTGTATCTACGTTTGCACGATGTTAACTTGGCCTTTTTGTCATTGGTTAATCTATTAATAAAGTTTTGTCATAAAAAGAGCGAGATTTTTAAAACCATTAACAATATGATTCTGAACACGTAACCTAAATCAGTTTCTTACGTTTTTGTCACATTTCATTTTTCAAAATCGTGAATATATGTGTAAGGATGTATGGGACTCAGATCAGAGTAATTAAACATTCTCTGCGAGAATTGTGAAATCAGGGATAGCCCTGAATTTGTTTTGACAGAAATTGGACATTTTTGATAGGTTCATGAAGTTCGGTTGCCAGCGGTAAGACCATCAACATCCCTACCTGGACACGAAGAATTTGACCCTCTCAAACAGCGTAGGGGTTTCACCAGAGTAATAAAATTCTTAACAACACTGATGGAATAAGAGTTAATATAATACTTAATTTATCAGAAAATGATCATTTTAGATAGATTGCAGTTTTCTTTCTCATGGGTACGAATACCAAAAGAGCTTGAATGGAGGAGAAGTCAAATTCGAAAGCTGTCCAAACCGGAAGTACAAGGCTGATGTTCAGAGTAGTTAACCACACATTCTAAACATACTTGAAATAGATACGTATTGCATTCTTGTTTTTCTAAAAAAGGCATTTTTAGTATGTTAGATGAGTTCGTTTCCATGGTAACGAACCAATCAAACACCCCCTTAAAAACATCAAAAACTCAAAGGCCTAAAAGGGAAATATGAGGACTGACCTAGAATCAATAATCAAATCAAAAATAAGTGAACTTTGGGCGTATTCTATCACTGAATATCTCTACAGAAATAATCAATACTGTTGACAGCGCTGTCTGTTAAAAAATATGCTTTTAGAATAAGCGAAATTCATACTCATCCTCTGAAAATTGATACATAGTCGTCGTTACTGTGAAATAAACGTGGAAATCAGCCCGCCTGTAGCTTTCGGTCATTTCCCTGGTCACATACTTGTAATAAACAACATCCAACAAAACTTTTAAGTGTTTTGCAAGCGAACGTCACACACACCACACACACACACATCTCTCTCTCTCTCTCTCTCTCTCTTATCTCTCTCTCTCTTCTCTCTCTCTCTCTCTCTTCTTCTCTCTCTCTCTCTCTCTCTCCTTCTCTCTAACTATATGCAGAATTTAAAAGCTATCAATGTATGTGAAATTTTAACAATGTTATCATTGTACATTGTAAATAAATGGAATTCGCCAAATGTCCCTCCGTTTGGTGTGGCAATTGTGCTCACAATCAAATAAATAAAGAAGGCGTACTACGGCAAACCTGCGGCCTGATTGGCCGGTTTTTTTTGTCCTGCAAATGTAATCAGCCGAGTGATCGAGAGATTTCGGGAGTTGCGCCAGTAGTTCTTAAAATGTCAGTGCCCACACACCTTAAATAAGTAACATATGGCATGAACGGCAACGAACTTCTACATAACAAAATATCTCACATACATGTCCTACTCGACATTTGGGAAAAACAAAAATTCAAAACTTTCCATCCTATTGAGTGATTACGGACACAGAGCGAAGATTAATCTCATATTATTAAACCAGAATTTTTGTTTAAAATATTTTTTTGGACAGTCACAAGGAGGGTTTGCTAACTTTGAAAATAATTGTTCTCTCTTACGCTCTGTATAAAATGGCGAAGAAAAACAATGTGTTAAACGTATCCATAGTCCAAAAAAACATATATACAAAAATCGATTGTAGGCGCCAAATGAGGTCCTTCTACGCTTGCCTAATTAACATGTAAACAGGGGATCATTGGCCCCTTAACCATTGATGACATTGGGCTGCAACTTTTGCGTTGCGATTGGCCCGCAACTTTGGTTGCGAAAACAGGGATAATTGGCCCTTAACCAATCGTTTTTTTGTTTGCTCTTCACAGTATGTGAAATTATAACCATTAAATATTCTGTGCTTTTGCTATTGTTTACACTGTGCTTTGATATTGCTTTCCAATGTGGACCGTTGCCACTTGCGAATTTAACACCAGTGCACAGTCCGCTCACTTGCGGTTGTTCTCGACCTTGACTCAATGACTTTGTTTGACTTTGGCTTGTATTGGGGTGCCATTTGTGCAACTTGAGAATCAACCCATGTAAAATTAACCCATTTGTGGGTGTCACTTTTTGTTGTTAAACCTTTGATTGTGGGGCGGCCCTCTATTGTCCACACAAACTATCACTGCGGCCAGTAACGCCAATCAATAAATAACCATATTCAGTTTACCTCAGTGGTTTGTGTGTTTTGTAACAGGGGTCCGAGTTAATATCACACTATTTAAGCTTGTCTCTAAATATGAAGATTGTTAACACTGCACTTGTCTGGTTCATCTTTATGTTTTTTTTCGGATTTGCCGGGCTTTGAGCATAAGCGAACTCTCAAATACACATATGAGTATATCCTCTTCTCCAAGATATTTTTACATTGATAGGTCTGTGCTAGAAATTTTGCTCCGTAGAAATAGGACTTCTTTCAGTAGTTTATGCACCACTCCTCCCACCCATATTTAGAATGTAACTGCTGGGTTTTTTTTATTTATATGCTTGCAGGCTGTCCAATCCTCTTAATTCAATAGTCGCGGTGATGTCATTGGTTGTTCTGGTTACGCTGAACTTGTTGTGAGCTGTTCGTCGCACCCCAACTCAACTGGAAGGAGTTGCCTAAGACATTGATAACAGGGGATATCCTGCCCTTAACATTGATTGACATTGCTGCAACTTTGGTTGGCGACTTGGGCTCGCAATTTGGTTGGCGAAAACAGGGGATATTGGCCCTTAACCATCGTTTCTTTTTGTTTGCTTCACAGTTTGAATTAAACCTTTAATATTTGGTGCTTTGCTATGTTTTAACTGTGTCTTTGAATATTGATTTCCAATGTGGACGGTTGCATTTGCGCAATTTAAAACACCCAGCTGCAAGTCCGCTCACTTGCGGTCGTCGTCGACCTTCGAACTAGACTTTGTTTGACTTTGCTTGCTATTGGTGGACATTCTGTGCACTTGAGAATCAACCAGTGTACAAACTTAACCCATTTGTCGGGTGTCACTTTTTGTGTTAACCTTTGCATTGTGCGGGGCGGCTTCTTTCGGTAGCCCCAAACTATCACTGCGGCAGGTAAAGCCAATAATAAATAAACCATCATCAGTTTACTCAGTTGGTTTAAATGCAGCGTAACCAGAACAACAATGACATCATCGCGACATGAATTAAGTAGATGGACCGCCTGCAACATTATAAAATAAAAAA
>CAJDSM010040207.1:2062-18915 GCA_903981925.1 Ostrea lurida
GTAAAGTGGCGAAGTAAACAATGTTTTAAACGCAATCATAGTCCCAAAAACTATATATCAAATCGAGTGTAGGGCAACAGGACCCCGACAAAATCGAAGGCAGGATCAGGTGCCATGGAGGAGTAAGCATCCTCTGCTGACCGGTCCACGATTTTGTCGAAGGTCCGTGTTGCCCAACTCATTTTGTATGTGTTTTTGGGGACTATGATTACGTTTAATACTTTGTTACTTCGCCATTTTTTATTTTTATACCTAAAAAACATATATACAAAGTCGAGTGTAATGCAACACGGACCTCCGTAAGAAGCGAAGGCAGGATCAGGTGCCATGGGAGTAAGCATCTTCTGATGACTGGTCACACCTGCCGTGAGCACGTAGTCAAAACAAAAATAAACGGATTACCTGTTGTCAAATCTAGTACGAAACTGACAGTTTAACAAAGGGCATGAAACAAATCAGTCAACATATGACTTAGTGATAATTTGTAATAGCAAACAAGGTCATTATAGCGACCGTTTTCATTCAAATGTCGAATTGATGTATTCCAGTGAAATAGAAAATAAAAACAGGAAAAGAGTCATTCATATATCTGCTTCGTACTGGATATTTTTGGAACATAGACATAACGGAAAACTAACTCTATTACATGACACAGGACGATTCAGTTTCTCCATCGTCAACTTTCCATATTTATGTTCAACTTGTTCTGCGTATTCAGTTCTTTAAATCGAGGCATGATACTTGCTGACATGTTATTGCTTAGGTTTCGACAATCACGTTTAAAGCAGAAATTCGCAAATTATGGTTGTTACTGAAGACGACTAACGGTGGGTGTGATGTGTCGACAAGGGATGCATACTCCTCTTAGGCACCTGATCCCACCTCTGGTGTATCCAGTGGTCCGTGTATACCCAACTCTTGTTTTGCATTCTGTCTGATTATTAACGAGGATGATCAATGTTCATTACAAGTATCTTTGCCTTTCCATAGTGTAAAGCAAAACGTTTTTGCTTTTTTTTTTGGATAAATTTTTAGTGCACCGCAAATCATAAAGGTGATGCCAGAACTACGGAAGCATGACGTACAAGATATCCAGAGATTGGCAGAAATCCGGTTGTTTGCAGTAGGCCACAGCTAATGCCCTGGTAGTCTTCTTCTGTAAAACGAGGATTTCCATTAGGTGTGTAAAACACCCTGCGCCTGTGTAGAAACACTAATACTCTATCATCTCATAAAACTGGAAGGGTTATTTACTTAATAAAATAGACACCATCTGTATTATAAGTAGCTGATCAGATACCATCGATATCTGATTTTTATTTTGCAGTTATGAACACACAGCTTATGAAAACGAGATTAATTGAGCTCTTATACCTCAAAATAGAATACAAAAACAAGAGTTGGGTAAACACGGACCCCTGGACACACCAGAGGTGGGATCAGGTGCCTAGAAGGAGTAAGCATCCCTGTTGACCGTACACCGCCGTGAGCCCATAGTCTTGATAGGTAACGGAACAATCCGTAGTCAAATCAGTGTGTGAATAACGGCCTAACAATGGTTATGAAACACATACAGACAGCATTTGACTCAATGGCAGGTCACATTGGTAAATTAAATTGTTATAACGACCATATAATTTACGAAATGCTGCCTTTAACGTGACTGTTGAAACCCCTGCGAAAACAACTGGTCTGTAAGTAGCCTGCCTCGATTCAAAAACTGATCGTACGCAGAGCAAGCTCTTGTGTATCGAATAAGTTGAGAGACATACACACCATATGCAGTGATGTTGGAATATTGCTACATAAATATGATTGTTACGTGTAGCAGCATGTGTGGCACGCAAAAGAATCCTCACTGCTATAAGCCTAAGTGCTAAGCATGGGTCTAAATTTGCAGCCCTTCACCGGCAATGTGACGTCTCAATATGAGTGAAATATTCTCAACCGACGAAAAACAAAATTTATCATTCAATCATAATTCTTTTTCAAGCATTTTGTTTTCAAGACACTCAGATACTTTACTCATCTCAGCAGAAAGAAAACATAACACCCAAAAGTCGTAAAGAGACATTGGCAAGAGAATTGTACGAAGACAGACTATTAATACACCTTAGCTGTCCAATAGTGTGACAAATGAGCTACCCATAGGAGCAGTTTTCTATCAAATGTTTATGTTTATACCTTGCTTAAGGGGAATATATGCTATCAGAATATTATTTAAATGTGATTCGGGAGCAGTGTTATAACGTAAGCACGTATAGACACCTTCACACCTTACCTTGCTCGACGATGACAAACTGCAGGAGAATCTGGCCAACTGTCAACCAGAACTGCTTTCTCCGTCACCAAACCCTTCGCAACAATTTCAAGTGTATTAAAGACTTTTCAATGAAATAATTGAATATAAGTTTTTTTAATGTACGCGTCAATGGAACGTTCAATTAGCGCAGCATCCTATGATTTGCACTAATTTCTAATCAAGTTGTTATAAACTGAATGATAACCATGTTTAATTCATGATAGATATTGTACAATTGATATGAACATGGGGATAATAGAAAATGAAAATGTGTACAAAATGTTAAATAGATTGCATTGTGTATGAAATCCAAGAATAAAGAAGTTATAATTGACTTAATAACCATTTCGTTATCGTACAAATACTGTTAATTAGGCAAAGCATAATCCAAACAGATGTTGTTTACCTGAAATGGCAAGGACTACCCAAGTGTTAACAGATATATTACCTTTATATAATTCCTATATGTACGTGCTGTACAAAATGTTTTGTCAATGTTAAGTTTGCTCTTAAGCGTAAAAAAGAGAAAAAGAAAGATGGGAACAGTGATCAATCTTGCAAAAAGGCAAAGATGGCGAACAGTGATCAATCTTGCAAAAGGCAAAGATGGCGAACAGTGATCAATCTTGCAAAAGGCAAAGATGGCGAACAGTGATTAATCTTGCAAAAAGGCAAAGATGGCGAACAGTGATCAATCTTGCAAAAAGGCAAAGATGGCGAACAGTGATCAGTCTCGCAAGTCCAAAACATAATACAAAAGAGATTTTGGACAAACGTGGACCCCTGCATACAACAGAGTTGGGTCAGGTGCCTAGGAGGTCACACCGGCCATGAGTTCATTGTTTTGTTTATGTAAAACGCAGCAATCCGTAGTCGAAATTAGGGTATAAAAAATGCGTAACATTTGTCATGAGACACGTCAGATGCAATCTAACCCAACTGTAGGTCATGCTACAAACTAGATCGTTATAACGACCATAGAATTTGCGAAATGCTGCCTTTAAACGTGACTGCTGAAATCCTTGTAAGCAACAACATGTTTGTAAGTAGTCTGCATCGATTCAAAACAACTGATCATATGCAGAACAAGCCCTTGACTTTCGAATAAGACATACACACATATGCAGTATGATGATATAATGTTGCTACAATAATTATGGAAAGTTGGCGAAAAAAGCGAAATTGTAGTGTTGTTATAAGGTTGAGTCAGCAGTTTGCCGTTAATGTCTATGTTCATTAAAATATTCAAGGCGGAAGCAGATATGGCTGACTCTGTGGTGTTTTATTTCTAGTTCCCTGGAATATACCGAATCGACATATTTAAAATAAAAACGATCGATTATCGAATCATCGAATTAAAGCCACAGCTAGAAATATTTCTTCTTATATAGAGTTTTTTTTTTAATAAATTCAGTCGCATAACAATTAAAACAGGTGAGCAAAACAATCTAGCAAAAATTGCAAACATATTGTCTATGAAAACTCATCATGTAGGTTAAATTCAAGGTCATGGTCAGTAGGTAAAACGTTTTGGTACCAGATGAAAGGTCTTGTGATAAGGAATACACATGTGAAATTACAACCATCAACTTACCATTCAAAAGTTAGGCCAATGTTAAAGTTTTTTAAAAGTAGGTAAGATTTTTAGGCCAATGTCAGAAGGTCACTAATATTTTCACCAGTTAAAGGGCTGGTCATAAGGAATACCTTGTAAATGTTAAAAATCCTATCTCTTGCCAATCAAAAGTTATGGTCAATGTTAAGTTGAAAAGTATATCAAAATTCAAGATCAGGAGTAAAAAATGTTGGTACCATCATAAAGTTCTTGTTATAAGAAACGTACAAGTGAAATATTAAAGCCCTAATAGTTCCATCCAAAAGCTAGTAAATGTTAAAGTTTTTTGAAAAGTAGGTCAAGTTCAAAGTCGGGCCTTATCATAAGGACCATACATATGAAATATAAGCCCTAGTACTTACAGTTCAAAAGTTATAACCACGGTTAAAGTTTAAGGTAGGACAGAATGACAGACACGACAAAAAAAGTTTTGAAAAGTAGGTCAAGTTCAAAGTCAGGCTTATCATAAGGAACATACATGTGAAATATTAAAGCCCTAGTATTACAGTTCAAAAGTTATAACCAAGGTTAAAGTTTAAGAGACAGCAAAATGACAGGCAGACAAAAACAATATGCCCCCAATTTGTCAGATCTGTTTAAACATTCCTTACATTGTCTTATGTATCCTGACGCAGACTTAGGTGAATACCTTTTCTTATCAAAGTTGATCACTTGTGTTTCTAATGCAAACTTACATAAATATTCCAGCATATTTCAACTAAGAGAGAGCTATTATTTATTCTGGGACGACAATTGATGGAATACATATTTTTCACAAGCGCTATTCTACCGATATCTGAGTAATTGGGTGATACGTAACAATAAAAAATTATCAGAATTAAAGAAAAGTACAAGATTCGCTTGCTCTGAGAAACTTGCCTGGCTGCAAATTGATTTGAAATAAATTAAAGATATGTAATCGAATTACAGAGAGTGTAATTAAATCATAAATAATTAATTCAGCTGAAACTACGCTGGGTTATCTAAAGAAAGCTCTGTCATTTTCACAAACTTTTAGTTCATTAGGATGATCTTTATTCTCATTTCGGAGTAGTTTCAAATATTTGAAAATAGTTACAAATATCAAAATACGTACACATATTTGAAAAATAGGTACACATATTTGAAATTAGGTATATATATATATTTGAATAAATGCTAATTTGGTGTTATGTATGCATCAAACAAAGAATTCTACAAAACATTTCCTGTTGAATACAGGTATTGAGAAAAATCTAACACTGTACATTGTAAATTGCATCATATTTTGCTAGCGTATTTTTCAAAACAGTCATCGGATGTTCTAAGTGAAAGGTAATGTTATAAGGTGCAGTCAAAGACAAGACGAATGAAAACATCAATACATACACAAATGGAGTAAGGCAATGTTTTCTCTAGTTCCGTTTCCAAAGTGCATATCTGTTGAGTTCACTTCATGTACGCCATTTTGCTTACAGTATGAATAGTGGATACTTAAAACCAGCACAACTAGTATTCTATCATTTGTATAGGGCGTGTAACATGCATAATTTTAACACCAAAGTGAAGCCGGACTTAGTGTGTAAAAGCAGACATTCATTATCCAGTAACTTTATGATACTACTAAAAATATCAGTGAGGGTTTATACCAAAACGGCATTATTAAAATTTCAAAAAGCACGGATGGTTCCATGTTTGATGCTAACGTGGGAATGTTAAAGCATAAAGGACGCAGGCTGTTTTTTATAATTATCCCTATCTATTAATTCCTTGGGTTTTTGTTTTATTCAGTCCCTGCTTCTTAACAACTCATTACGCTAACGATTGAAGATGGTTTGCGTTGTACTGTAAGCTGCCTGATTATTGATCATGGAAGCTTCAAATTTTGGAGATAAGAAAAAGTGCCCTTAAAGTACTCCCCTTCAGTCCTGAGGGTGCACCTTTGTTGCGACGATTTTTTTCCAGAACCAACAATCCACTTCAGGCAAACATTGACATACCCTCAATATGGAACACAATCAATCATATTTCTGATAAATTGGCAGCCCCGAGGGGACATTTGTGATTTCCATCTTTTTCGGCAGGTAGGTGGAATCTAAGTTTGGTGACAGAGAGCAAGTGTAGGAGGTGTTGTACTACGAACGTAAGCATTTAGCGCCTCATTTACTGCGTGACATATGCCGTGTCTTTGGTGTGCAGGCGCCATGTGTCGTGCAATAGTCGACCCATATTTCATATCCCCGTTTTGGGGCGACGACTTTCGTCATATTTCGTCGTTTAAAGCTCATTCATTTCGTAAATTCTACGGTCGCTATATATGACTTGTTGCGATTTACACAAATACACTAGTCATATTGTTTGACTGATTTGTTTCATACTCATTTGTTAGACTGTCCATTTTTCTTACTAGATTTGACTACGGTAATCCCGTTTACTTTAATTTCGACTACGGGCTCAACGGCGGTGTGACCGATCCGCTCAGAGATGCTTACTCCCCAAGGCACCTGATCCAACCTTCGCTTGTGGAGGTCCGTTGTTGCCCACACATCTCGATCTTGTGTATAGGGTGTCTTTCTCTGGACTTATGATTAACGTTTAGACACGATGTTGACATTCACTTCTATGTTGTGTTTTCAAATGCCAACATTATTATAACCCAAGTGTACGTAGACTCAGCTTATGGCATTTGGGTACAGGGATTGCCTTGACAGGGGGCCCATTTATAGTAATCATAATAAAAAATGGCGAAGTAACATCAATGGTGTCAATCGTAATAAAACTTTTACGGTTTGTAATCTTTAGCAAATCTAGGGCGGTTGCATTTTGTGATGCCTAGAATTTGTAGAAATTCCCTACACTTTTGGCCTAAAGTAGTATGACAAGGTCTGATCACCAGTAACTAAATAATTAAAAGTCTCTTAAGGTATATTTGGATACAATTTTGCATTTTCAAATCACAGATCTCTTTTTGTCCATTCGCTAGCAAAGAAGGTATCCACCTAGGCGTTTTATCTTATCCGTGCAAACAGATTTTGAGAGATTGAAACATCTGCCATAGAAATCACAACCCCCACAATGATATCTCCGGGCTTTAAATGCCACAACGGTATTTTGCCTGAATCTGCAATCGCGCTATTTGTTTGCCTCTTTTTCAAAGTCATATATTAAGTATGGTGTAAGTAGGATAACGATATGAATCAAGTGTCGCTGTAGCTGAGTCGAGGGAGAGGTGTGACATGAAAATTTCTCTGCTACCGCTCAGCATAATCACCTCGCTACGGTTACAGTGATGATTTTAACGTGTCAATGTGGTTTTCAAAAAAGTGATTTACAGCGCGAATACTCCACCCGGAAGAAGGTAATAAATGTTGCATTATGTTTTTTGGAACACTTTCACTACGATAGCTTTGCCACAAACTCTCCGTGCATTGTCCTATCCTATTGTATTTCTAAAGTGTTCTTTTTCGTGTGTAATTATATTCCTGAGGTTGCAGAGCTTTGAATCCGTGGCTGCTGCGCAGAGTGCCTGACGTCTTTGTGCTGCTTTGGGACAGGCACTTTACAATGAATTTCCTACTTCCAACCCAAGTGTAAAACGGGTTCTTGGCTATAGACAGTGAAAGAAATAATTGGTCAGAATTGGTTAGTGTCCTGAAGCACTACAGTTAGTGAGCGACAGCTCCTGGCGCACTGAGTAAGGTTCTGGAGATTGTTGTTTGGTCTTCGATCGCTTGGAGGTTATGATGATTATATTCACACAGTTGTAAAGCGCTTCTGGGTACCTCAATGAGGTTAGATAAAGCGCTGATTTAATAATCTCATAAGTTCATATGAATTTGATATACATTGTATAAGCAATTTCAACTTGTGTTGTGCGGTGAATAATGCTGTCTCTAAGTTCGATAACTTATCCGCAAAGCTCATTAACAGTCATTCTCTAGAGGAGAATTTGCTAGAAACCACATTGATGAACTTTAACTAAATGTATATAGTAATAATCTTCTATGTCTAGAATATTCAACCAAGGAGAATAATATATAAATTTAGGGGACCACATGAACTTAATTTAAACAATATGCGGAAAATTAAGTTAATGATATATCTGTGTAAATACTAAAGTTGCGTATTAATCAAACTAAAATCATTTGTCTAGATAGGAATTTGGTCCATTGTATATAAATGTAAATACCACGTCCCTCTCAATGAATAGGATGATTGCACAAAAATGGCATGTCACATTGTATGGATCTCCAAGAGAAGGTTGGGGGGGGGGGGTGTCTAAAGCTATCCCGAGTAAACAAATGAATTTGGACCATGCATAACAATAAGGTAAGTGAGAACATGCAAAAGCTACTTACGTTATAAGAGAGCTTACAGCTCGCTCTAAATGGAGATGCCTTAGTACGACGGGTCCTCTACAGCCCAGTGCTATGTACTGTCCTATAGATTACTCAGCTCTTCGAAAATCAGCCGAGAGAGAAATGTGAGTTTATATTGGATATTAGTAAACACAATTAAGGATAATAGGTCATAGTCAAAAGTATACAAAGGACTATCCATCCATAACATCAAGAGTGCAGGTAGCATTTAGCAATTTCGCTTTTCGTAGTGATGTGATCGACACTTACCTGAGCCTCGTGGTTATCTTGAGAATTAGCACCAACAGGTGTGACACGACAAATTTTGTACACAAGGTAATTACACTTATGCTCATCCGTTCAGAATATCAGAATACACTCGCACCAACATTTCGGTTTGAGATCACTTGAAGATGCATAATTTTTTTGTCGAAGATGCACAAAATCATGGTGTCTATTCCGCAGAGACGAAATTGGATACTCAACAATGGACTAAATAGAGACAGTTATCGGGAAATATTATTTAAGGCTAACCATAAATTAGTTGTTAGTATTTATTATACATAAAAAAATTATGTTGTGACAAACGAAATAAAAAATGTTAGACAACAAATGTTCATGTTTTGGGTAAAATATTAAATGATAGAAGAGCCCTAATAGGAATGGTAGAACTAATAGCAAATGTAACGCGTCAAGATGCATAGAATCAGATGAATTCAATTCTTTCGGTCATTAAGTATCCTACAATACGTAATTGGGATATCGAATATGATTATTTCTCTGTTTTATTGTCTCCCGTCGAGGAATACTTTCACTATATTAGAGAACGCTCAACCATTGCCCCCTGAGGTGAAGGCTTGACAAATTTGGCCTGATGCCTACACTCCACATCACAAACATGGCTTTTAGCAGTGAGGGTTCTTTTAGCGTTGCCACACCTTGCTGCGACACGGGACCATTCAGTTTTTAAGGTCATCTCCGAGGGACGCCCGTGAACATTGCCACCTGTTGCCCTGCTGAGCAAGGTTTGCAGTGGACTGTCCACTACCTGTGTTTAACGATCTATAGGGTCTGATCGCGGCACAGGGATTCGCACACAACCCCAACCTTCCGCATACCGAGGGCGAACGCTCTTACCGACCTGAGCCACGTGCGCGGTACAGTCCTAAGTATAGAAATAGGTCAAAATCATAAGAGTTGAGGCCAAATCACGGACCCCTGGACACCATTCTAAGGTAGGATCAAGCTCTCAGCCTAGAGAGTATGTCATCCCCTGTTGACCGGGTCACTACTCTCGCAGTTGAGCGCCCCATAGCTTCTTTCGATCAGGTACAACGGAACAAGATCCGTAGTCAAAATCGTGGTGAAAAAACGGCTTAACAATGCGTATGAAACTGCACATCAGAATCAGTATAAGTTACTCAATGATGAAGTCATATTGGTAAACTAAATTGTTATACCGGACGACCATTAGAAAATGTGTACCGGAAAAATGCCTTGCCTTTAATGTTATAGTCCTCCTACTCGTCGATATAAATGTTTTACATAAATGATTAAAAAGCATTTGACAATTAACCAGAATAACATTTAATCATCCCCGTCAAGTGAAAGTAAGACAGTTATTTTGACATTTATAATATTTGATACCTAATGTCCATATCCCGTATCAACACACATGTGAAAGGAGGATAAAAGTTACATAGAATAATACAGGTGGTTTTTATGTAGTAGTGCTTTGTTATAGGAGAGAAATTATATGAAAGTTGGCTGTCTGGTTTGTGAAGACAATAAAAGTATTAAATATGGTGCTTAGATTATTGCCATGTATTCCACTTTAAGTAAAATCTCTTATCTTAATTTTAAATCTTTATAAGTAATTATGCTAAATATTGTTACAGGAACAAATCAATAGTAAGCTGGGGTGGGCAAGAGGGGCCTGGTCATTCCTCATTTTTTCACTATTCAATACCTTTATCATGTGTGTTATCAAAACAAATTACTAACAGGCTCCCATATGTTTTATTAAACAAAGTTTCAAGCTTTGGATGATTCCCGTTCTTTTGTGTATCACGAATATGTTGCTAAATCAAACTATCAATTTGAAATATATGAAAATTTCATATGAATGCTTGTAAGTCTTCTGAGCGAAGAATAACATATCATGTAAGAAATACATCTCTCTCATCTTCTCTCTCTCTCTTTCATCTCCACTCTCCTTCTCTTTCTACGTGTCGGATCTCTTCCCCTATACTCTCCTCTCTCCTCTCTCGTCTCTTCGTCTCTTCTTCTCTCTTCTCTCTCTGGTCTCCTCTCTCTCTCCTCTCTCTCTCTCGTCTCTTCTGTACGTCTACTCTCCTCTCTCTATTCAAAATGGTCAAATGAATATAATAAGGGCAAAAAGAATGAGAGAAGTGACCAAATTCTTCGTAAGTCCCGAAATAGAATGCAAAGAAAAAAAGAGTGGAACAAACCGAACCTCTGACACGACGAAAGAATGCTTACTCCTCCCTAAGCACCTGAGTCACCACCAATCCTGGTGTCATGTCTAGGTCCAGGTTCTCCAAACTCCTGTTTTGTACTATATATACGTCGGGCTTTATTTATTATGGCAACTTGAGCCTGTCACGATGAATCAGTTTTGTTTAGAATTCCTTGATGAGTCATTTCCAAATTTGAAAAGAAATTTAATGGGTAGTTACCAGAGAAGTTAAAATGTTCAATTTGTTAACACACACTGGCACATTGGCACGGCGACTTCGGTACTTGCATATCGGTAAGCAAAGGATAACATTCCATTGTTAAATAATCAGCATTCCAGAGTAGTCACTTTATACAAAACAATTCATATATTTGAGTAGACAGTGCTAAATTAGTGTCGAGTTATGAAGCCGAAGGTGTTGGCAGTTCCTTCATGACCACTTGTTCGGAGTCATAGACGATACTCGAAAATAAAGGACAACACAGAATCTGACAGATTCTGCTTCAATATTTGATATTTTACTTAATATTGAACTCTGTTGGCAGACTGCCAACTATATTATAAATGATATAACGTTGAGACTTTGACTGTTTCTTTTTCTATGCAGTAGATGCCACCACTCATCACCTTCTATGGTGTGTAGTCTCTCAAGTTGATTCGAGATAGCCAAATGGGACATAGAATGTAACGATAGAGAATTTTTTTAAAGCGAGGCCAATACTAACAACAAAGTTGATGTTGCAGGGGTTGATGTATCCTCCTAGCACTTTAAATCACACCTCTGGTGTTCAATTGGTCCATGTTTGCCGATCATATACGTTTTTTTCTTTTCTACGGATAATGAAGATCTCAACGCTGTTTTGATATTTAAAAAAAAACCTAAATTTAAGGGCCAAAACACGGACATTCAACTGTTGAAGAGTCACAACATGCCATATGTGCATACCCCATCAAGGTAGCGGAGCTAAGTCGTAGTCAAGAATGTGTGTGTAGAGATTGCCTAAAGCAATAGGATATAAATAACAGCTACGGTATAAGTGAATTTTCCACCTAAGACAACAAATTTTTGCGGGCTTTTTTTTTCATGAAAGTGGCATTTCATTTTAGCGGTTCAATAATTTAAACATATTAGCTATTACGATCTGTCGATCAGCTTTGAAACGTTTTAATGATCGCTTTGGAAACACACATTGTGTTAGCGAAGATCTGATTTTAGCGTAGTCTCAAGCCCTCATAGTTGAATAATGCAAAATTAAATATTTTCGGAGCTCCTGCAACATATTTGTTATATCGGTATCAGTCGTAATTTCCTTTAATGACAGATTGCATGCTATTTTTCTTATTTTTTACTCTACTTGAGTGATACTTATAATACTCACTATCATCATGGGTCTTAAAAGGTAGAGGAGCCCGGATACTAAATGGGTGTGTCGTAGGAACGAGTCTTCGCCTATGTTTAGAGAGTTATCACGCACACTACGCCAAGTACGCATTCGGACGCGCATCGGCCGTAAAGGTAACGTTTTAATCAGACCAGAAGGCGCATGAGTGTTGCAGGTTATAACGACCTCGTATAAGTAAATCAATATATTTTTCCGTCGATATACTTTCGATTACATTCGCTATATAATGGCCTGAGAGCAACAAGTCATATAATTGACTGATTTAGCTTCATTACCTGTCCCTTGTTAGACTGTTCATTTGACTCACCCCTCTCTATGTTTAATATAGATTTGACAGACCTGATCAAGAGAGAGGCTGTACTTTTGTTTTGGTTTCGACTATACTCAGGTGCGAGGATCAGGTCAGACAGAGAGATGCTTATTGCACACTCTCAATAACACCTGATCCTGCCCCTTGCATTTTGTCCGGAGGTCCGTGTTGCCCACTATCAAAGCATCCGCCTTTTGTTATAATGAGTAATGGTTGTCTGGATTTTGATGAATATTGCTTTACAGGAAACAAATTATACAGGTACTTACTGCCAATTTATAGATTGAGATGACAGCAAACTCTTTTCACAATATATTGTTAGAATGATTATATAATATATATAAGGAGATTTTCGCCAATGTGAAAAGATAGGAACAGTTGACTCTTATGCGACGTGTTCGTAAATAAGCACATTGTTCTTAACGCCGTCGATGGGGGTAGTTCTTTGGAGCTAAAATAAATGTGACTTTTCAGATTGTGAAAAACTCATGTATTGTTGAAATAGTTGGGTAATAGGGATGGAATGCATAAAAGAGACCTTTTGAATTGTACATACGACCGCCATTTTGTTTATGGTCAGTGATTAGGGTTAAATGATATATAATAGTCTTATCCTACAAAATCTGTTGGCAAAGAAGGTAGGTTGATTAGTACCCAGTTTAAGTAAACACACATATTATTTTGCATCGAATTAAAACTTACCGAATCAATAAGACGCGAGGATGGAATCACGAAGGAAGTATATATCTTATTATAGTATAAGCGTGTTTGGATAGGGAAAGTTTCCGGTGGTAAAAAGAGACTGGTCACTTCCACTATCTGCATCAGAATCTAAATGGATAGAAGGAATAGCGTTCATTGCCTCATATCTTCATTTTCCGTTGTAACTGTCTGATATCGGTAAAATAATTATTTATGTAGAAGACCAAATACAGTCATTATGGAATCCCTTTAAGAATTTTAATGCTATAACCATATCAACATATGTGTGGATGATATTATAATAAACTGTATAAAATAGGTTCTAATTGCCACATATGTACCCATTTATCCAGTTGATATCTATTGTTGAGCTACATTTCTTGATCACTTACATACATAAGACTTTTTACATAATATATTGTCTAGGATTCATGAACAGCAAATCATTAGCAGTGCCCATGTTTGCCATGTGAATTAGGATCGGTGTATTGGTCATAAATCCTCTCGTTTTCACCAATACAATTATTAACGAGCGGGGGGGGGGCATATTGTGGGGGGAAAAACCTACACATTATATGCACTTTTGCACCGAACATACCCGAATATATCCTCTACCAGAAAACTAATGGGACTATTACACACGTTGTTCGCCCGATCCGCTCGACCGCGGAGGGATCCGGATTGCCACGGAGCAATAAGTTGTGTAGGCGGCTAATGATGGCAACGCTATTGAGTTTGTTAATTTTGCATATTTAAAAAGATCATTTTGTACCCAAAATGTACAGAACAAAAGTCAGATAAAACAAGCTTGGACAGAGTACATTTTCTGTTAATAGACATAGGCATTTATCAGTAGCTCGCCTTTCCGATCTTGAACTTTGTTTGGAAAAAGTACGATGCTTACACGCTTTGAAGGCCAATGTACTTATGTGGCTTGTAAGTATTCGTACTTTCTGTTACGGCAGTTTAGCCCATATGTCTTTGGATATATTGGCTAATAAAAAGACTACAAAAAAATACAGCCGACTCTGCCTCATTTGTCCAGCACTTCGAAAAATACAAATGACCGGTTGACAATATTTACGTTCCGTCTTAACCACGGAGCATGATACGTTATACCACGTGAGCACCGTATAACTAAAATCCGAAAGAACGTCCGGAAGCGTTTACAACTTTTTAAAGTATTTGAAATTTTAAAAAATATCTCAGTCTTATTTATTACAAATTGAAGATGCTGATATAGTAAAAAGGAACGATAACTGTGTGAGAACGACCTCACACTTTACGGAAGGTGTTATAGAACAGACGCCGCCAGTTTTTGGCCTTAACCATGTCACATTTATTCTTGATGAATGAAATAAACACATTTCTTTGTTTGTTGGTGAACTTTATGTATGCAAATAGTAAATTTACGTGCAACTCAGAAATAAAAGAACCATTACGATAGTGTCATTTACTGTAATAAATTTATGAATGAAAGCAAACTAAGAGAAAAACACGATACTTAGTTTTTTCTTCCTGAAAACATAATCTAGAAACAATAGAATTCACATACTGCCTCTGTTTTCAGGGTAATTGAACAACAATAAAATATATATCCCCCTGCATGCTCATGATATGATGGTGATGTAAAAGATGTTTCGTTACCCCTAAATACATGTCATAAGATCAGTATCATGCTGACACCTATTAAAAGGAATAAATCAGATTACGTACAGATGTAATACCATCATTATAATTTTACAAACAGTGTATTCCGCGCTTAGTCAAAAAATTCACTTATAACGATAAAGATTTTATGCAAACTTGTAATCCCAGATTGAAACAACTATGTGCTTGTGAAACCTATACCGGGTAAATGCCCCCCCGGTCGAATTGCACATGCCATGGGAAGGGGCTGCCAAGAGGGATTACCATCTGAAATATGAAGGTCTTGTCACTTACCATTCAAAATTATAATTCGTTAAAGTTTTTGAAAAGTTGGTGGCATGAAGAGACAATGGCCTATGCATGCGGCCCCCAGTTTATATCATAAATAAATTTTCTCTGTTTTGTAAGATTACATACGATTCTGTTCATTCAACATTTGTACTTTTAGTCATGATTTCATGTTACATGGCGCAGTGCATTCCACTGACACGACTAAATAAGTTTCTGAGTTTCAAGCTTGGGGTTCCATTAACTGAAATTCCTCGATAAGGTATTTGACCCGCACCCCACACTTTTTACAGAGCTAAGAAACAATATATGTCATGACCGTACGGTTAAATAATTTCAGTGGTTGTGTTTGTATATTATCAAAACTTTTAAAATTTCGTACAGGATAGCCGTATGTTACATCGCGATCATTTGTAAAAAATAAATCAGCAAAGAATTTTCACTAGAACCTCCCAATTCATGAAAACCTGTTTGAACACCCTGTTCCCATGACCTACCTGAAACGCTTCTGCTACCAAAGAATTATATCACGTATTCCATGTTTAGGAACATAACACACGTCCTCATCACGTCAATGACCCTTTATAGAATGTATTCGAGTATGCCAGGAATGTATATATATGCATTGCGAATGAAAATAAAAAAAAAGGAGGGGGTGTCTCAGGGATTGGACCCAATTTCTCTGGGACACTAGTATGTATTTTTTTTTAAAAAAGAATGTTCAAGATAGTCCTTTGTATAACAAAATTAACTAGCACTGAATGGTGATGGATTTTCTTTCTGTAATAAATTTCGCAATGCGAATGTACAATTTTACCTGAACTTTTTTTACAAGACGTTACGAGTATAATACATAATAATTATATATTTCAAAATAAAAATCAAATAATCAATATTCATTAAATTCATATCATCACGAGCCAAGATATGCATGTCCAATATTTGCCATCAAGGCCAAATTAGATTAAGAACAATTAACCCCCCCCCCAATAAACCTGTCAGAAAGGCTGCCCAAAGCCGAGGAAAGGAAAGTTTTTTCGGGGGGGGGGGGGGGCCGTCGTCTTATTGTTATTTAGTACATTATAGTATGCAACTCTTGTTTTTTTGTAATTCTATTTGAGGACTTACGAGATTTGACTTCACTGTTCTTACTCTTTGGCCTTTAAACATTATATAAGAATGAA
Source organism: Ostrea lurida (assembly GCA_903981925.1). NCBI lineage: Eukaryota > Metazoa > Mollusca > Bivalvia > Ostreida > Ostreidae > Ostrea > Ostrea lurida. The sequence continues at coordinate 18,333 of CAJDSM010040207.1, forward strand.
TCTTATAATTTTTTCGGGTGGATGGCAGGTATCACAGAATTTTAGACGGTAAGAACTCATCAATGCGCGAAGCGCATTGATGAAAAGTTTACGTCTAAAATCTCGTTGTGAAGTAACCTGCATATCACCCGAAAATTATAAGATTTTTTCTATCATCGTTAATCTATATATAACAACAAAAATCAATGGCCATGTAGAAGCTTTTACTTGTTGTTCAGGTAACGTGATTGAAAAATCACCTCTCAATTTTATTAGGTGTTTTACCAAATGAGAATTGGCGCTAGTTGATTCACCGTGAAATAAATTAATGATAGTAAAATCAGGGTTTGTAACGAACGTAATGAACACGGTATTTAACTTATTGACAAGTTTCCGGCATATATATTTTCCATATTTAGTGGCTACGGGTTATAACGATCTAATACCGAGTGTGCTTTAACTAAAAGTGTAAAGCGTTTACGAAAGTCGAGTGTAATGCAACACGGACCTCCGTAAGAAGCGAAGGCAGGATCAGGTGCCATGGAGGAGTAAGCATCTTCTGATGACTGGTCACACCTGCCGTGAGCACGTAGTCAAAACAAAA
>CAJDSM010040218.1:0-13504 GCA_903981925.1 Ostrea lurida
GTTTGAACTCGTTCGCGCGTGCTCAACGCAGCTACCAAGGGGCCTCAACGACAAAAATTTCTCAAAATGATTAACAGCACAATGAAAATTCAAGTTTCCAAGTACATATAAACTAGGTAATTTAAAAAAAATGATACAGTAGCTCATATAAAATATATCTAAGTAGTAGAATGTGTATTTTTTCTTCAACTGTTAACCTTGCTGTACCTATAGCATTTCGACGTCGTCTTCGGACGTTGTCGGCAGTTATCGGAAACGTCATCAGAATCTGGGAATATTTGTATAATTAATCAGATTCTCTGGGCAGACAAACTTTACGAAAAGGACAATTTTTACAATTTACCATTTTTTATTCCTTTTTAACTTCAATACGCATTAGTTTCTGCTGATGAATATGTTAGATAATATGCCTTTAACTTACAAAATTAGCCATTCATTTTATAACCACTGGATGCAACGCTACATTTGGGGTGGTGCAGTCCTTGTTCGGAAATCGGACGATGACTCTGCAAATTATAATTAATTTCCTGGACTAACACGTGAATACATGTGGTATTTCCTTGCTGCGAAACCGCCAAGCAACGTACGTTGCACATGACCGTCACTCCAACTGTAGCGTATATCCAGTGATAAAAAGACTGTCCAGAGTCTTTGTTTACATAACACAAAGTTAAGGCTAAAATATCGCTCTTATCCTTACATTCAAAAGGTCTAAAATTTGAATGTAGATTTTAAATGAGTTATAACTTAAAAATGAAAAATCTTTTGATCAAAGATCGCGAATCAGTTCCTTTAAATGAAAAATGTACAGTACTACCAATCTTCAATCTCGCCTCCCGTCACTATTCTTCCATGTCCGTCCGATAGAATAAGAGGGAACGAGATTGAATGTCTGGTTTTAATCAGAATGGTTTCAAACAGAATACGAAACAAGAGTTGGGCAAATACTTACGGACCCATGGATACAGTCCGATACACCAGAGGTGGGATTAAAGCAGATATCATCCCCTGTCGACCGGTCACATCCGCTGCGAGTCCATTGCCTTGATAAGATATACAGGGGAATCCGTAGTCAAAATAAAACACATCAGACAGCATTTGACCCATATAATATCATGAAGTTAACTGAAGAAAACAATAATTCAATTTGAATTAACATGGATATTAAGCAGCGCCACATTAACATAAACTCAAATAATTGAAGATATCTTTAAATATCTTTAAATCATTTAATGCGCGCAATAATCTCAAATTGTTAACGATATCTTCAATTCTAAATCATTGCGCGCATTAGATGATTTCGTTATATCATTAATTATCATATATAAGTGGATTTAGAGGGGGGGGGGGAGGTGGGGTGGGGGGGGGCAACCCCCCCAACCCTTTTTTTTTTTTTTTTTTTTTTTTGTTTTCTTGTTTTGGTAGACGCATAAAATTATCATTGATATAATATCGATCAGATATGGATATACTATAATCCAAATCCACTATAAATAAATTAAGTGCATTCAAAGCGCTAAACCGAACAGATGAATTGTCGAGGGGCTTACTCGCCTCCGACCCACCCACGCCTACCCCCCCCTCGAACCTGCGGGTTCATCTAGACCTCTAGACCATGAAGTGCCCACTGACTTTAATTATTATAGAGACTCTTGTCGACAAGTCTGAGTCCGTCCACTGATTATTTCGTGCTGATGTTGTAAACGCGCTATATGAATTAATGCTCTCGTTTTTAAATAACTGAATTAAAGAGGCGTCATGCAAGCTTAATTATAACAGTCGCATATATACATTCAATTATTGCTTTCTTCAGTGAAACATGACAGGGGCGTTCAGGAGCACAGGTATCTGGATTTTATATAATATAATAAAACCAATTAGATAAAATAGAAAAAAAGAAAGAAAAAAATATCTATATAATAATTTATAATATATTATACAGAATTATAATTTTCAATTAAATATCATATATTGTTACAGTGAAAGTCAGATACCTGTGGTAGGAGCCGGGGGCAAAGGGAGGTTAGGGTTGCCCCCTCCCGGACCACTTTTAAAAGTCGGGGAGCAAAACTAAGTTTATATATTGCCCCCTAGCTCCCCCTTCCTTCCCTCCCCACACCCCCTCCCACTTATTGTCAAGTATTCTTGACAGTGTTTTTCAGTTACAACTTCATTTTATTGGCTTACAGAAACAAAAAATAATTACGGGCTTAGAATCCCACAGAACACTTACAGTGTCTATGTGCCTTTAGTATTTTTGGGAGGGGGTACGTGTTGGTTGGGGGGTGGGTGTTAAAATGTTTGTTTGGTTGGTTGGTTTTATTTTTTCTTTTTAAAGAGACAATCTAATTAGAATCCGTTTGTGTAGCGAGTATGTGAGCGAATCTAACATACATCTACTTTTAGTTAGATTACAACTATATCTAATTAGAGATATCAATGATCGATTTTTAAAAATAGTGTTACCCTCTTTTGATGAATTGATGCGCGCATTTAGTTCCCTAGCTATACAAAAGCGTTGTTAATAATTTAAGATATCTTTAATTGAATTCAAAGAGATCATTATATAGATCATTTATTTACCGAGAATGAATTAAAATTTTGCGAGCAATAATTCCACTACATTGATATGCGCGGATTAATTGAATTAATGATATATGATATGATTTATTGACCAATTATGGACCCTCAAGGGGCAACAATATACAAAGAACGTTTATGATTAGAAACGTATACAAAATACATTCATGCATATAATATATTCGTGCATGTATACATAACAGTTGTATGTAAAACAGAGTTCCAAGTTTGCAGGTACAAGCATTGAAAACGCCACGGTGCAGTTTTGTGTAAATACAATTTGCAAGTGTTGGGAAGATCACAAATAGAGGGACTGGAGAATGACTAGATAGGCACATATATATATAATACCACTCCTGAGGCATATATAGGCATACATGTATAATAATTTTAAGGGTTGATCACAGAACTGCAAAGAATACCAGGGGACAGTCACATGCAGCCACGGTGCTTGAGATTTCTTATTGTTATATTTGATATGATTCTCCCTGTAATTAATGCAGAATTGTGAGTGGTGATATGTCTGCTTACAAATGTGCAGAAGAGCTTAATTTACAGAATCTTGTAAGATCGTTTGGATCATCATGAGAAATGCAAAAATTAATCTAATTGAATAATTTAATTGCGTGCATTAAATGATTTATTGCTCTCTTTAATGTACTAAAAAGTGTACGCTTGGAAGTAAAGTAAAGAAAATTCAATGGATCTTTTGGCTGCTAGCGTAAAGAAAATTCAATGGATCTTTTGTCTTGTAGACGGGTTACTTTCTTATTTTAGCATGAACGCACAGCAAACCTCAGTAATTAAGTCGTTCTTGTTTCGTGTTTGTCGCTCACGAATAAATTGTCTGAATTATATTAAACCCACCCAGTGGAATGACATAGATATCGTTTTTGACTGCGTTAATTAAGATATCCACTTGAAAGTCTTTTGTTTTCTATCACTTTACATGTATTATAGGATTTTGAGAAGAACTCATTTTACGTTTGAGTTATCTTGAATAATCCATTTTTGGTGGAGGGAATTCCCGATCTCAGATCTGACGGATTTTGAATCTACGAGTAATATTCAAACTAAATTTGTTTATGAAGCGTAAAGTTGTGTACCTTAGGTTTGTTCTGGTTATTTATTTTTGATTTTTTAAACTTTCAGAATCTTTGGACTCCGCTGAACGTGAACTAATCTCCGTGAACATGTTTGGAGCTGGTGCCCCAAGTGGTGGTGGTTTCACGTTTGGTAATCAGACGCCATCTACACAGGGAGGTAAGCAATATGAGCAGGGTTGAAAAGTTGCTGAATTTTTTAGGGGTCAAGTGGGCACCAAGTCGAAACTTTTAGGCGCCTACTTTTAAAAGAATTTATCAGGTCCAGCACACACATAATCTCGGTTGAAATTCAGCTCGGCTGGATATTTGGACTGACGCTTCCCTGAATCTCGGAGCAGCCATTCATAATTCATGTCTGGGAATTTACATTCAACTTCGGCCGGCTCTAGCATTTAATATGAACCTCGGTGACACTGCCGCTCGCTTCAAATAATTGATTTAATTGTTAAAATAACTCTCTATCACTATTAATGTTGCATTACTTACATTCTAGCCAATCTAGGTTTGTAAATCCCAAAATAAAACTAAACACAAAATTTTCCGTTCATAAAATGGCTGCACGTCGCATTTCTCATTATCTTCAACTCTGTCATACTGAAGAGTTCCTATAGTCTGTTTTGTTACCTTATAACTGTTATATTAGTATTTGTCTTACATCACTAGTGCGCTAGCGGGTATATTCTACATTCAAGAAATATAGAAGACTTGGAAACTCTTCAATTTTTTTGGGAAGGCTTAAACGCGTTAGGGCCGAGTGGAACATGACTTCCCCTTTACGGCGACATTACCATAAAGGTGTGCGATTATCCCCTCTTTGAGCGAGATAAATTATAAGCTTTCCTAAAAATTGGTAATTTTTTGTTGTTCCATATGAACAAAATGGAAATCTCGTGATATTGCAAAAAGTGGGAAATCATTTGTCTAATGGTCATTAATTTCATGTATATAAAGAAGCGTAATTGTACTGAAAATTTTAGTTCCACAACAGGCTGCGTCCTTGAGAGGGAACGTGAAAAGGAGGCCTGTCTTGCAAGTAGAAATGCTACAATAGACGTAAACCAACTAACAATATTTCATTTCCATTCAGTTTAAAGTGAAAAATGTTGGTTACAATTTGGTTCAGTATGCCTTTAGTCTTCTTCGTCAAGTGCAAGGAAGTAAAAGATCACATGCTACATGATAAACAATGAATAATCATTAAAACATAATCCTTCGGAACGGACAATTTACTTACGGTAGCCGGAAATGCCTTCTTTCTAAAAGATTTGAAATGGCGCAATGATATGTAATAATTTGCTTTCCATATGCAAGTTACTTTTCCCTATTTAATCAAAAAAACACATAAGGAAATAGAAATGCCAACGGATTTTATAAGGGTAATATCTCATGCGTAACTTAGATGAATACGAATTAGCTTATGTACGATGCCTGTGTTAATAAAACAACATATATAATTTTTAGCAGCGATATAGCTTCCGTATAAACATTGCAAATTGGCTGATCTTTTTGCTCCTTTTCTGATAAACTAAGTGCTTTACCAGATGCAACAATTTAATGAAAAAGACGGAAGCAAGAGCCAGTCCAAGTTAGATGTGACATTTAAAAGTTTCTTGAATGGGCAGTTTAGTATTATCAAAAAGAATTCCTTCGGTCAAAAAGGTGTCAGTACATACAGCCTGAAATAAATTTCTTATTTCTTAAATATCAAGCAGCAACATGTATGGAATATTGACTGAAAGATGAAAGTGTACATATTAAGGTAATTAAAAAACATGGGCCCACATTCTTTGACACTATTCTAAATAACAAAATCAACATTAAATGGGCCAAGGGTAAAACTGGGCGGAAACATTTCGCGCGTTTGGGTAATGTTTATTTCCGTCGCTAAAGAGGGAATTAATGCCCGTTATGGTGAATGTTCGGAAAAGGGGAAGTGTGCCCACACTGTTTAATATTGTGCAACTATGCAGTCATATTCTGCGGAGAAAATGATAGATGATCGTTTTTAGCTTTGGGATTTTCAAAACCTAGATGTAAGTATGAAAGCATAATAGTGATAGAGGAGATTATTTTAAACAAATTAAATCAATTATTTGAAGCAAGCGGCAGTGTCACCGAGATTCATATTAAATGCTAGAGCCGGCCGAAGTTGAATGTAAATTCCCAGACATGAATTATGAATGGCTGCTCCGAGATTTAGGGAAGGCGTCAGTCCAAATATCGAGCTGAATCTCAACCGAGATTAGCACACAATCTGTTTAGGCTAGCTATAACAATATTAAAATCTCCGCGAGATTTGTCGAGGCTGGATACAAGGTTGACTTCGGTGTGCATTATCAATTTATGGCCCATGGGCCTCTTGTTAAAAAAGAGATATTTAATTTTGAGCATTTTCAGTAATCCATAAGTTTGTTTTTTTTCCATCACTATCCTGAATTACATGTATACATAAATTGTGTATGCACAATGCAAGAGTTAATAAAGGTATTCAGGGATTTTTTTAGGGTCTCTAGAGGGCCGAAATTCGGCCCCATTCCCAATGGTGAAAAGCAGGACTTTTTCCCAAAATAACACCTAAAATTTCCCAAGTGATGATAAAAAAAATCTACATAACATAAAAAAATCTTTATTGGTTGATCGAATATTTCTGAATAATTAAAGGAAAAAGAACAGGAAAAAAATGCAGAAAGCAGACAGAAGTTTATTAATTATGTAGAGCAAATTATTCGGTATTTGCGTATGTTATTGAACTGCATTTAAAGTCGGGATCGTTATACAGAAAATACATACAACATGGAGCCAAATTCGAAGTTTCTATCGTTTAAAAAATTAAATTGGCACATAGCAAGACTGTCAAGCCTTTCAATAATATTTCCAACGATCAAAAGATAATGTAGAGACATCTGAAGGCATTACGGTTGCTGAAGCGGACTAAAACGAGGTGGAGATTGAAGTTGAACACAACGAAAACTTGCATCAAGTTGGAGGGACAAAACCTTAAATACCTGTCTTTATGAGTTTATCTAAGGGCCTGGAGTGTGATAATGAGCACGGAAACGCTCAAAGGCAAGATTCAAGTTCGATGGAATACACCCCATCTTCTTCAGCCCCAAATTTAACTGTATTGTTTTTGAATATCGTTAGAATTGGGAAATAGGAATACATAGCATATGGAAATTTTTCCAAAATTGGTTACTAGTACTACTGCGAAATATGCCAATTATTTTCTGGACCAAGCCCACCAGGACTAACAATAACATCATCATCAGTGGATGTTCTCATGGGGGACTATCCAACCTCAGCGTCAATCTTTTGCAAAAGCTTTGTGACTTTTTTCTCTTTCAAAGACAGGAAATTTAAGCTTCTTTAAATTAAGCCAATCACAATGAGATTGTGATATAGATTTATACCATCTGCTAAACCAGTTACATTAGTTGTTTATTATTTAATAATTGTTTGTTTTTCTTAATAATTAGTTCGAAATTAAATTTCCCAATATTTCAACCAAATGTCGCTAATTTTCCCAAATATGATGGCCCTGGCCCCTGAATTCAAGGGGTAAAAAAATCCCTGGTATTGCCCTTGAGACAATTAAACAGTTTATTCCGGAATCATTGCTTGTTCTGCCTTTGAATGTGGTATAAAATGTATGACGTCATTTGATTTGTTTGCAGCTCCTGCTAGTTCTACTGCTACACCGGTAGCAGCTGGACTTCCATTTGGACAGAAACCTGCAACAGCCTCAGGTATGTTCACAGAAGTGTGTGGAGTTTTGATAAAGCAATTCTTCATTGAGGATAGGCGGGATGCTGATCACGTGATTGAAATATGCTATATCGGGAGCTCCACTTCAAAAATATGGCTGTCTTCACTTTTACTAGCTAGATGTCATAGCCTAAGTACTATTAAATAATACAGGAAGCTGTGAAGTTATATCTGTTGAGCACTGTAAATATGGATATTCTGCATGTTGTTAATTACTAGTTTCCTTTGCAAACCTTAAATGTAGTGTTTAATATTACATGATCAGTATCTCTTTATTTTCCTCACTATGGGAATAGTACATGTGGGAATAATATTCACAAGTATCATGTATATTGGGAATGTGGTGAAGACCACCCCCTACCCCCCTGTGTGAATTGTACATTCACAGTGCATTGTGATGTCATAGGGAACAAGGCTTTTAATATTGATAAGCATTAAGGTATTGTCTAAATATGTACAATGATGAAAGGCAGTTATAGTATTGCAAGTGTATTGAATTCAGTTATCAATATTCCCAAATTCAACATTAAGGTCTGCTTGAGTACTTCATATTTTGATAAAGTATTATGAAGTTCATGGTAAAAATATCTTTAATATACAAGTTTTGATAAGATATCATTTACATATTTTTTTAATAATAATAATGAAGTCTTCTACAATAGTGGGAAATGCTGTTTTATGTACATATGCAATAGATTTTCAAGTATTATTGAGTCCAGGGCTAGACATTAACTTTTTTACCCACTTGTCAATTCGGACAAGTGACTACCGTAAAAACTCATGTATTGTGTGCACCCCCCACTTAAACATCTGGAAAAACCTTAGTCCTATGTATTTGTGCACATCAAAAATGGAAGAATGAGTGTAAAAAAAATTTAAACTAAAATAAAAATTACACAGGAATGAATAAAATTTATTGGATTTTACCTGCTCTTTATCTGCAATTCGAAACGATATTACGATGGCGAACTGACGGTAAATAAAGAAGTGATGTATAATTGCATAGTACATGTATATATTACTTAATATGTATGTGTGTGTTTTATAATCTAAGTTTTTAAGATAATTTGTTTTTATTCCGTCAAAATTACCGCGTAACCAATCCCGTATTCACATCGGAAAAAGATATACTTTATATTATATTTACCACACCTTAAGAATATACTTACTAAGTTCCCATTCAGTCATAAAGCTATGGAATATTTGGTATATATAATAAAAAAAAAAAAACATAAAGTAGTGAGAATAAAAAAAGGAATTTATTTCTTTGACACACATACACCGACCGGACATATTCCGAGGCCTTCCGAGTGCAATCACGTGTACATATGGGTTCAGTTGCTGGCCGACCACTAATTTAACAACTATGGCTGACAACGAAGAAACAATGAATATCATTTTACACATTTTTAAAATGATTTTATAATACATAGATGGTCAGTGCAGTTGCATGTACATTGTAATTACTGTAAAAAGCATACACTAATGCGATTATTTGCATATTGCAAGCTCACAACAGCGAAAATCATCACACGGTAGAGTACCTTAACCCTGAAAAAAAAGGATGATTTTTTAAGTCGTGTGTACAATGCGACCCCCCTACTTCTGGGTAAGAATTTCTGAAAAAAGGCGCACAATACATGAGTTTTTACGGTATGATATTTACTTGTCCGAACACAAATTTTGCTTGTCCGAAGAAAACAATTAAATAAACATTTTAACATAATACTATGAATTGTTTGTTACTTTTATTAATGTAACTGTTACCAAATTAAAACAGAACTGTCCTTGTTCCGTAAACAAAAATAAAATTCTTTTTACAGTCAATAAATTATTTAATCACTGTCTCCGTCTCCCCTAAATATCATAAGTGTTGAATTAAAGCAAAAGTCGAGATGTCTAATCGAGGAAAGGTTTCGCGCCTTCTAAACACTTTGACAAACAAAGTTAGCTCGGTTTTACTGCGCTCGGCTGTGATTTCTCAATTCGCTTCTGATGGACAAGACTTCACAAGATGCAACTGTAGTGGGCCAAAAAGTGTAGGACAAGGCGATGCAATGTTGCCCGAAACGTTTCCTTAGATTGAAAGTAGAACAGTTTTAATGAACTTCGATCCTGATTTAGTCAGCGATCTCGTTTTGATGCACAGCCCTTTGTCCAACTTTGAGATACGATTAAATCATCGATAACGACAAAATACTTCTTTGGTTTATTTTATATATATACTTCTTGAGACATCTTTTCTACATAATGCTTAAAAAATTCACTTGTCCAGTCGGACAAGTACTGGCAATATTAACTTGTCCGTAAATTGTTTCTGCTTGGTTACCGGACAAGCGTTAATGTCGAGTCCCTGTTGACCATATTTTTGAGAGGAATCAGGATATTCATTCATATTGTTTTTGTGAACTTTAGATAGAAAGTGATTTCTGGAAAAGTTAAGCAAGATATATTTTTATAATTTAGATTGAGCTTCATCATTGGTAGCTGCAATATTCATAATAAATTTTTAGATATCGTTATAATTCGTAATGTTGTAAAGAATTTTCTGTATCCCTGTACTAGCAACACCATCTCCATTTGCTTTGGGAAAACCATCCCAAACCAGCACTCCAGGATTTTCTTTTGGAGCCTCCACTCCAGCAGCGACACCTGGAGGAGGTTTTAATTTTGGAGCAGCTCTGGGTGGTGCCACTCAGACCACCTTAGCCACCCCATCTGTCCAGCCAACTGCCCCAGTGTCCACTGTTACACCACAGCTTGGTGGGACGACAGGATTCGCCATGGGTAAAATGCCTACAATGTCCACAGCATCACAAGGAGCTGCTCCGGCTGCTGCCCCCACAGGACTGACATTGGGAGCAAATACTGGCACAGGTTCATGTAACTTACGATTGACATTATGATAATTCAGACTATGTGAACAGGTTTCTATAGACAGTCTTGTAATGGATTTTAAACCGAATACGATTTTTAAAAAATCAGAGGAACGCCGGTATTGTATATGAGTTTTATGTCATTTTAAAGAATGTATCTATATGAATGGTTTTTGTTTATGTTTTAGCAACTTTCAACCTGACTGGGCAATTACCAGGCACGAAGCCACTTGGTATTTCAGTGGGATCTATGCAGGGCGCTACCACCGGCCTGACCTTAGGGACTGCCACCACCACTGTCTCCACAGGACTGTCTCTTGGATCAACCACCAGTTCTAGTGGTTTTCAGTTTGGTGGTGCCAAAACAACAGGAGCAGCACCTTCTCTTGGAGGACAAATTCCTGGCACCACCTCAACTGCCACTACAACACAAGCTTCATCCCTGGGCTTCCCATTAGCAGCTGCCACTACTAGGTGCTTAAACCATAGTAAAATGTATTGTGGCACTTAAACCATAGTAAAATGTATTGTGGCAGTAAATCTTACTGAGTGATAGTCACTTTAGATGAAAGAGGAAAATGTTATGGCAATTAATTTTCTATAGCAAGTTCGAGAAAATTTTCAAAAAAAAATATTTTTGAATTTGAATTGGTTCATTACCGGTACATTTTTTGGATGGAAATATGTTTGTCTAAATTGGTAGATTCTTTTAGTTTAGGCATAACTGAACAAATTTTGAATAATTTGAAATTACTTTTGTAGCACTGCAGCAACAAGTACTGGCGCAAGTCTGGCTGCAGCAGTCAAAGCCCCTGGTTCCCAGATGTCATATCAGCAACTGGAGGAAAACATCAACAAATGGATGTCAGAGCTAGAGAAACAAGAACAGGACTTCCTAGAGCTGGCTACTCAGGTCAATGCCTGGGACAGACTGCTGGTGGAAAATGGAGAAAAGGTAAGGGGGTCAACTTTGTTACTTTCATATCACAATATGGTGTGTAGTTAAACACTGAAGCCACATTTGGACTCTCTAATCTGTTTTTAACATATATCTGTTTTAGTGGCACAGTGTGTCGGTCTTGAAGTCTGTCAGCCTCTTAGTCTTGGGGGTCAGATAAAATCAGCTTTTGTAATGTTAAGATCATAGAACTTGGACATCATGTCTGTTAATTCAACACCTTGTGAAAAGAATGAAAAGGGAACTAAATTGGCTAGGATAATCAAAACTGGTGTGTATTTTCAATGGTAAGCAGAATATGCTTGTTAGGGTCCCGCATCAACAGATGCAGCACCCTACAGTTTTTAGTTTGTCTGTCCTTCTGTCCGCCAACAATTTTTGTGAACACTATTTGTACATTGTACATAGCTGAAATTTTGCACACTTGTTCATCATCATATGAAGATGTGCATATTGAAATTTGGTTTTCCAGGGGTCAATAATTTGGGGGGAATATTAATTTTTGCATAAAAATTCAGATTTTGTATACCATATAGCTCAAAACCTAAACATTGTGCATAGCTGAATTTTTGCACACTTGTTCATCACCATATGCAGATGTGCATATTGAAATTTGGTTTTATAGAGGGCAATATTTTGAGTAAACTTCATTTTTCGATGAAAAATCACAGATTTTGCAAATCATATTTTGTGAACACTATATTAACTCAAAATCTATAAATTGTACTTATTTGAAATTTTGCCAACTTGTTTATTACCATATGCACTTATGCAGATGTGTATATTAAAACATTTGCCTCAGCGGGGCCTTTGCTGACTTTGTCAGTGTTCTAGTGATTTCTCAAGATCATAGGTAAAAAGTGAATGTCATTCCATTCATGAATAATCCTAAAGGAAAAACAGAAGGATTATCAAACATAGTATGCATGATGTTCTACGTAGTGTTAGTGCCAAATGTATTTTGAAAAGTTTTGGGGAGTTTTTTCCCTTCATAAACGCTTCTCATTTTATACCTTCTACAATTTTAAAAACACAGTATAAAACTTAAAGTTTACAATTAATGATAACCAGGATAAACTTTCTGACATTTTTTTTCTGAAATATAATTTCATCTCCTCTTATTATAAAGAGTTCTTGCATGATTTCCAAGAAGAAGTTGGATCTTTTCTTCTTTGCTACAAAACTTATATATATATAAAACTATCTGTAATACATACGAGTTGACTTTACCCTTTTTACTTAGTACAACCTTGAACTATCAGAATATGCTAAAACAAGCCTGGTAATACAGTTGAACTTTTAGGTCCCATCAACTTTGAGAAAATGAGGTATGACTGTATGTTCCATGTTTTATAGAAACAAGATAGAATGCAAGTGGATTGAAATGCCAAAAAAAAAAAATTATATTTCGTTAGAGACATCACGTATGACCCTATGTATCTATACAATATTTGATCTGGATCAGCGTTTTTAAATTAAATAGTATTTTACATTATCTGGTGATTAGGCCTGAGCAGTTGATCTCTGACATTTTAGATAACGACACTAAACGGTGACATGGAACGTGTAAAGATCGACCAGCAGAAACTGGACCACGAGTTGGATTTCATTCACTCCCAGCAGCGGGAATTAGAAGACCTGTTAACTCCCCTGGAGAAGGCAGTAGAACAACAACCAAACATCAACATTCAGCAGCACTCGGCTCTCGAGAGGGAGAACACGTAAGTCGAAAGAGAAATTTAAAAGAGAACACGTAAGTCGAAAAGAAGAAAATCTGTAATGAAGAGACACACGTAAGTGCGAAAAGAGAAATTTTAAAAGAGACACGTAACGTGAAAGAGATAATTTTAAGTTATCAAGTTTATGACTAATGGCAGCTAGAAATTTACCTTTTTCCATTTTTTATGCCCTTGCAACAATAGTCAGGGACATATTTTTCTTGTCTGTATAAAACTTTTGACCTTGCTCAAAACTTTTGAATATTGAGTGATAGGGTTCACATGTGTATTTCTTGTAACAGGAGCGTTTTTGTACCAAAGTTTTTAACCTTGTTTGATATTTCTTTGTTGCCACCAGGGGTCATAGTATTTCAGGCAATGAAATGGCTGACAGGAAAGATTATTTTGTTTATATGGATTTTTTTGTTTTGGAGGAGGCACAGCATTTTAAATCATGAAAAATATAGCAAACCAAGGCCAAAAAAAAAAAATAAGATTGGT